>CAJPEV010001134.1:0-76464 GCA_905338385.1 Darwinula stevensoni
GCAAAAACCAGCAAATTCAGCAGTTTCGTCACTTTTTAAAATGTAAAATTACGTATTTATAAAATTATAACTTAAATCTTTCTCAAATGCTTCCACAAGACGTACATTCAAGTATGCGAGAAAAAATTTTCAGGATTCTATGCCTATTACTTTAGGAGAAACAGCAAATTGAAAGTGGGAGGAAACAGTAATTTCACAAGTCGCCCTTTTTAGAGCCCTGCACTTGTAAATTTTTTTCTCCGAAACTATTGCAGATATAGAGGAAAATAAGGTACCATTTTCCATCATTTGAAAGGGGGGATCACATATATATTTTTTTTTTTAATCCGAGACTATGACCTGACAGGCCCTGCCTGATTTGAAATGGAATCACCCTACTCCCAATGCTCTATGAAATAAAGGTAAGCGTCCGACATTGAAAGACAAAAGCGTAGCGATCATCGCGTCAAAATAATTTGTTACCCAGGAAGTATGCCTGAAGAGGAGAGGACGACACACCAATTGCTCATAATTTCAAGCGACTGGAATTGAAAAATCTATGGCAGGTACAATCGCCCAAAAGAACGGGAAATTTTGGAGTTCGCTTGTTTCTTGGATCCTCGCTTCAGTGGTGAATTAATTTTCACTAGTTAATGCTTATTCTGGCGAATGGAAATTCTCTCAACTCTAGATATTATCTCCTAGAATCTCATGTCATCACTCAAGATGAGACTTCTCGCGTGCGAAAGGACATTTACTCGAGGGATCACCTTCGACTGATGTATCCCATCTGTCCAAGCACGCGTCAGGGAATCTCCTCATCTCTTGTTTCACTTGGAACCTACCTGCGACATGGAAGAAGAACTCGTCGACGATTCTGGATATGCAAACGCTCCACCACCTAATGTGATGAAATCTGAAAGACTCATGAAATTACTCAGCTATATGAAAGCCTCGAACGAGAATAAGCAAGCAACGATCGACGATGCGGGATTGCATGAGGAAGATACCAGCAGGAACGTGAAAATCAACCCATTGGAATTCTGGAGAGAGAACGCTAGAAGATACCCAAAGCAAAGAGCAACTTTTAAGGAAATTAGGTATTTCCTAGAAAATGGCTTGGAAAAACCTGGCCATTCCTGCGACGTCTGTGCCCAGTGAACGTCTCTTCTCCCGAACGGGATATATTGCTACAAAGTTGCGCTGCTCTTTGCTCCCAAAGAATGTTAACAAACATATTTCGTTCATAATGGCGGCTGAGAGTGGATACATTCCTATTCATGGATCCTGAGCGGCAAAATAATGTTTTCTTTTTTTCCCTCTTATGTTTTATCAGCCGGGATACATGACCGCCACCTTCTTCCAGGAGCCTTTGTTTTTGGTACGATGCATTGATACACTATCGACAGTTCAAGCCGATGCATCGATGTTTTGAAAACTGCTATCGTGACAGCCCTAATGGTGACTTACGGACTGGATGAACTTAATTCTAACCATGTTTTAGAAAAGTTAGAAATCTGAAACTTGGTACACAAGTACCTAATGGGATATAGAGTTCAGAAAAAATCCGACTTTGGAGGTACGTGGCCTGGGGGTACATATATTGGGGCAGAAGTTTTAAAATATGTATTTTTGTTTGAGTCAAACGGAGAGACATGGGAAGCTGAAACTTGGCAAAGACGTGCCTACCGAGACAATGAGTTCCGGGAAAATGTTAAAATTCAGATCCATGCCATGGGGACATATTTTTTGGGGGCAACGTTTTCAAGTAATTTCTCTTTTCCTAGCGTATTGAAGAGAGATGGAAAGGTGAAACTTGGTAGATAGCTACCTATTGGAATGCTGCGTGCAGAAAAATTCAGACTTTGGAGGTAAACGCCCTTTGGGGCACAAATTTCAAAGGGAAATGTTTTTAAATAATTTTTTTTTGGAATCAGCCAAAAAGATGAATATTTAAAACTGGAACTTTGCATGAATGTGAATACTGAGACAAGGAGTTAAAGAAAATTGTGAGGTCTCAATGCATACACCAGTGGAATTTTTTCGGGGATGATGTTTTAAATAATAATTGTAAAAGTTTGTCCTGGCGAATTGGGCAGAAATGGAAAGTAGCAGCTGGTGCACGCATAACGGACGTGATGTTGATATCAAGAGAAATTCTTCTTTTGTGGTGCGTCCCATCAGGACGCAGTTTTTGAGTGGGTCACTTTTCCAAGTAAATTTTTCCACCAGCAAGAAGGGGACACGTATAAGGCTGAAAGTGGGTGGCATGGAGTTCCCTGAGTCTACATTTCAGAAGAAAAAAAAAATTCCTTAAAACCCATCAGGACCCTTTTTTATAGCCTCATTTTTCAGTAATGTCTTTTGATCCAACGAAACAGAGAGACAGAAAATCTGAACTTCCCACAGAAGTACCAATTTGATAGCTGAGTATAGGAAAGCTACTTTTGAAATATGGCCCCTTAGCGTAGGTTATAGGAGGGAAGTATTTCAAAATGTATTTTCCACCCCTGCAAAAAGGGACACATCAAAAGATTTGAAGTTAGGCACACTAGAAATAATGCAAGTATTGATTTTGATAAAGATCAAGACTCCCGTCTCCATATATCACGTATTTCAATGGGGAAGTACTTTATATACGTTTTTGTCATTTCGCAAAGAATTAATGAACTAATCACCATCCAAAATAATGGAGCGCCGAAAGCGAGACCATAGGTAGTATTAATATTTTCAAAATATATTACAAAACATTTCCGTGCAGAATTCGCTTTCTTCGTTTCATTTTCGCCATGTCGGCTCGAAAAAAAGACCGTAGTCGGTTTTTGGCCGATCATGGTACCACATGTCCTTTATTTATTTGCGGTAAGCCTTTAAAACAGGAAATGCTTTCGTTTCTCCGAGTCTTGTTATACTAGCGACGGCAGGCCGCTACGCTGGCCATCTAATAGGCGGAATTTGAATCGCCTATTGCGAACATAACGTCTCCGTTCACATTCTCTGCTCATCGCATTACCCATTCGGAATTGAACCGCTTTATTAGATTTGTTCACGTACAGCTTATAGAACACAGGGAAATTTTGTTCCTGAACACCATCATCATGATATCCGAACTCATTGCCACAATCGCCATTGTGAACGCCTCGGTTTAGCAGGTTTTCAGGAGACTCAAGACGACTTTGCTTAATTTTTCGTAGCACATTCAATACTCTTGCATCACCGATTAGATCATGGGCTATTAGCATTAGCTTATGGTACAGATTCCACTAATTCTGAAACATTACGGGCCATTATTCAATAACTTGTTCGACTTTAGCAAAGAAGGAAGTTAGCGTATGTGCGGCACAATACTAACGAATAATTCCTGAAAATGCCTCGCCGCCACATTTGCACCAGTGAGCAACACTTTCAGAGGCTCAGGGTAAAGTATGAATTGCAGCAGGAGCAATTTTCCGTTGTGGCAGCAATGTGAAACAACATGTGTGCCCCTTCCCTACAGCAAAGTGTACAGCCTGACAGTGCTCGCCGCGGCAAACGACTGTAGTTATTGAGATGACATGGAGAGGCATAACAAAATGTCCTGACTTCCGTGGTGTAATGTTAGCACGCCTGACCGGCAACCAGGAGGTCCGGGTTCAATCCAGGCCGCTCCCGGCTGTCGACACCTGCGTTTCTTGCATCAATTTGGTCAGCAGGCTCCGCGGCTCTCCTATTCCTGAGCTCAGCATTCGCTGCCTCTTGCTGTTTAGCGGTCTGAGTGGCCCTATGCTCCCTAAGTACAGCTAGGTGCTGTTCATCACTCATTCTAGCCATTACGGTTGGTACCTCCTAAAGCACCGATTTAGCCACTTCGCACCGCATCTGCAGTGGCAAACGTCGTTTCCGCGCCAGCACCAATCTTTTTTATCTGCAGCGATTGCCTCATCGCCGTCCTGTGAGACCTCCTTCAACATTTTTTCTTCGCGTTCAACCTCACCTCGCAAAAATCGGCACAATTTTGATGGGAGGAGCGGCCCGCTGCGCGACATATGAAACAAAGAACTTATGTGATTATTTTGACTCATCAATCATGAGAACTCAAATAAATCGGCCATGACATGAAGCGCAAATAGAAAACTATTGCATGGAAGCGGTGGCGCGAACTGCCACGCCTGGCCTAACGAAAAAAATAAATCCAGAAAAATACTCCAAGAAAGAATGTATTCATATAGAGAACTTGAAATCGATCAGTTAAAACGTGACGCGCATTCGGTTAGTAGCACCCTTTGCTTGACACAGCTAAGTATGAAGCCTATAGAAATAATAAGATGAGCCACAGCCTATGGCTCAGACTGGCATGGCCATATGAACCTGGCGCTAAGAGCGTTGGATGGCCAAGATGAATAGCATGACTAGAATAGCATGGCTTCATGCACCTGGCGCTTTGAGAGGCGGATGGCCTAGCCTATGGCCTAAAATTACATGGACTCGTTGGCCTCGCGCGTTGGGGTGACAGACACCACCACAATATTCGGGCTCTTTGAATTAAAGTGTAAAATGTTGAATGTGATGAGGCGAGGTAATTTAGATCTGCACTGTCCAGTGAGTAACGGGAGAATGCTAATCCCGAGAGGAGAGGTGAACTGGTTGGCAAGGGAGTCATTTCAGCCGTTCTGCACGATCTTGGCCTCTTGAATGTAAAAGTAATGTTAAGTACTGCCAGGCTGCTCACTTCGAAGCGAAGAAAGGGAAATTTCGGCACGATTGTCGTCATGATCGTGGGAAGGTGTTCCATTTGAACCCGTTGGAGTATTCATCTGAATGTTAAACGTTGCTGATGGGGAAGGCACTAACCTCGCGATTTTCGCGAGTTTATCGGGCGGTATAACAGCGCAAACGCGTTTGCTTTCCTTTCGCTGCAACAGTTATTGACATTTCTGGTAACGGTCCCTATTGCTTCAAAACGCCCGGTGAGGTCTATCATTTGGCTTACATCAGGCTAAAACCTGTACATCAGGCTGTACACCACACACCACCATATATTGAGAAGCAGAGGACTGGATCTACTGGATCTTTATGAGCGTTGCGTGGACTGATATTGCTGCAATTCTGCGACCTGGCGGTATATGTCACACGGCCATCGACTTGTCGTTTGATCAGCTGGAGCTTAAAACGCGTCGTTCATTGCCCAATAATCTGACGGTGATTCGAACTACGGACGTCATCGTTTCGGACGAAATGCTGATGACGCCTGCTGAAGCGCTGGCAACGATCTAGCGAGCGTGGCGAGACTCGATGGACTGTCCGTTCTGTGGCAAACTTTATATACCAGCTGTGCTTGGTGACGTTCGTCAAGTGTTGCCATTCGTCTGCATGGACCCTGCATGGACCCTGCATGGTCAGATCGATTTCCATTATAATGAGCCGTTGTGGTCATTCTTCTGATTTTTTTCTTCAAGTGTAAACGTGTGCTGCAGCAAATTAATTCGTTTTGATCGATGATTGCTCGATGTGCGAAACGGGACACTTATTCGAGTACAGGTTGGTCAATCTATGCTTTGCACGTGTTTACAAAAGATTGTATCTCTGATATGGTGAACCAACTATTTTATCAGTGGCGCAGGATCTGTGATGCCGAAGTGTGCAGGAAGCACGTCAATTGTGTCACAAGAATGAGCATTCCCCTTTGTGTCGATTAGGACGTGTTGTCTGGATTATAAGACGAAATGCGAACTTATCACGGTATCGCCACTGAAAAACGATCATGGTGATAATGCCTACAGGTAGGTGAACTTTTTGGGTGAATTCCTCAGCATTCTAAATCCTCCGTATGCCCGAAGCCTTAAAATTGAAGCTAATGTAATGCTTCTGCGGTGTCTCTCGATTGAGAACAGCCTTTGCAACGGCACGCGTATAATCGTGAGAAGCATGAATGTGAATGTCTTACAAGTTGCGGTGAACACGGGTGCGCTTTGTGGCGGCGTTAATTTGCTGTAGAGAGTTTCACTGGACGCGTCATCCGACGTCACATACGGTTCAACTTATTTATTATCGATTTTAATTCCCTATTGTGTTTTCCTATAGTATGACTACAAATACTTTTCGAGGAGAGAAATTCGATCGAATCGGGGTTCTACTTCCGGAGCCAGGATTGACGCAAGCGGAATTGTGCGTTTGCCTGCTGGCGAGTTCGCTGTGAGACTTCGCTGAATATTCAGGTCATCAATGGACCGAAGCAAGGCAAAACTGATACTGGCATGGCACCATTACCGACAATTGTGGTATATGAATAACTTCTTCCTTGATTGTCGAATTCCTTTGTCGAGGATTTCATTATGAAATAAACGTTTGTTTCTTACCCACCTGTGTCACGTTTCTTAATATTTCATGGTTCCTACCATAACTGTTTACTTGACCCTTCTCGAACTTATTTTTGGTTATTTTCGCATATACTGGCAGAGACACCACGCTGTCCCTCGGCATCTCTCTGATGGATATATGTTCCATCGTAAACTGTAGATCACATTTTGGCAAGAGAATCTGGCTATAACTGTTCTTAGCTGATGAGCCATGCCAAAAAAGTATGGGTACTTGGGCAGGCCGCAATTGCGGCCATATGCTGCTAGTATATATTAAGGCGGTTTGTGGCATTTGAAAGATGAGTGAATAAGCTTTACAATGGTGTATTTTCATATCAAATATCAACAGTTTCAGAAGTCCTGGAGCTCGAATGAAGGCCAAGCAAAAATTACGTTGCCACAGGACAGGACAAGGATGGACAGGCGGCGGCTTCCATGACTGAAGGTCACGTGTCGTCTATCTTTGAGAACGCGGCAACGCAGCTTTTGTTCGCTGTTCATATGAGCTCCCGAATTTCTGAAACTGGTGAATTTGTTTGAATGGTAAACACATAATTTTAAAGCTTATTCATTACTCTTTCAATTGCCGCAAACCGCATTGAAATATGTGCAATGCGTGAAGTTTAGTGCGTCGTTGAAAACTGTCCTGTTTTTGCGCAGAAAGAAACTGTTTTTTGGCCCACCCGATAAATACGCCGAGGGAACAAGAAAAGTAGAGATACACACGCCGAATGTCCAACATTTCCCCTGAGACTTTCATCACTGTGTTTGAATCGTGGATTTATTCGTTTTCAAGAGGAGACTCGAGAAGTGGGCAAAATGATATATTCGTTCAGTTTTTGCAATAAAGGAAAGTTTTTCTCCACACCCTTAGCTCCTCCTTTCGCAGATACCATGTCATCAAGACAAGTTTGAAAGACCATATTAATATTTTTACCTAGGGATTGCGGATGTAAACTCGAATCGGGGGATCGAGTCAGAGTAAAAAATATCCTAAGGGGGTTCTACAAATGAGCGGAATGTGAAATTGACCAATTCTGGTAATTTTCATGGTGCAAAGAGGAGATATGCTTATGAGAAATTGTAATTATTGTATTTGGCCCGTGTTTAGCCAGACAGAAGTTGTATGTTCCAATAACCGTATTTACGAGGGATTTATTCACAAAATGAAGGAAATGACATAAACAAATGAAAATAAAAGACTTAGGAATCCATGTTGGAGATCATTCTTCTCCTCCTTCACGATGCCCATTTTGAACCTGAAAGCTAGCAAAAGAAGAATCAGTGTCTTGCTGTCTGCATAGTAACTGTACTCCTTAAAATTTAAAACATGTCGATTTTCCAGGACACTCCTTTGGAAGATGCATACGATATTATGGAGTTTCATGAAAGCCCCAACCAATTCATTTTTCAGGGAAAGGTATTCCAATTTCCAACTTCGCCATTGACGTTTTTGTTCATGCATAATTATTGAAACTGTACACCTGCCCATCCATACCTTGTGAAACGTTTTGACTTAGCTCAATTTTGACTTAGCTACCAACCATAGTGAACTTTTTTAATGGAGTCCTTTTGAGATTTAACTATCATTTTAGGTATTGTGAAAAACCTACTATAAAAATATGCATTAAATGAACTTCGAGTTTACTTCAAACAAGTCCAGGAACTCCACGCAACTCTCAACAAGCTTTCTCTCAAGATTTAGTTAATTTAGAAAATTATTATGCAACAAATCTGCCAAGCCTATTATATATTGGGTTGGAAAGAAAGTCTTGCAACACTTTCTGGCGAAGCCCTGCGGAACGCCCTCGGCGCGAAGCCGAACGCCACCACTCGCGAATTGGGGACTACACTTGGAGTCACCCATATGGCCATTGGCAACCTTCTGAACGACCTCAGCTATCGGAAGGTTTACTCGACATGGGTTCGGCGACTCTGACAAAGCAAGCCGTGTCAGTGTCTGCGAATCACTGCTCCTTCGTCCGCACAGAAAGGACCTTCTGAAGGAAATCGTTACTGGATATGAGAGCTGGGTCCTCTACGTCAACCATACTCGCAAGAGTCAGTGGCTTCCACGAGGAGAATTGCCTACACACGAACCAAAACCAGGGTTCCACGAGAAGAAGGTTCTTCTCTGCTGTCGGTGGGATTCAGAAGGAATGTTGTACTATGAGCTCCTGCTAACCGGTACCACCGTGACTGCCGTCGTCTACGCTACTCGACTTCAGAAGTTGGCTGGCGTCATTTAAAAAGAGCGTCCCAAACGCGACAATGTTCTCCTTCTGCATGACAACGCTCGTCCACATGTTGCGAAGATGACTCGCCAGACAATTTTGGAACTGGGCTCTGAAGTTATACCCCATCCAGCGTATTCTCTGGACTTGGCCCCTTCCGACTATCACTTGTTCCGGGCCCCCGTGCCCTTCGAGCACAGCTGGAAAATGATGTCGGCCTTTTCTTCGCTTCGCAATCGCCAGAGTTCTGGGCAAAGGGCATCGAGCAGTTACCTGTGCGTTGGGAACATGATATAGACAACAATGGTCATTACATTGTAGACTGAAAAGGCATTTCAATAAAGTTATACACTTTTGAATAATTTGCGCAGAGTGTTGCAAGAGTTTCTTTCCAACCCAATAGATCAAGAGTCACGGAGTTATTTTTCTGAGAAATTTGTGACAAAAGGTGATGAAATACTCATGGTGGGGTATAGACGTTATCACTTTTAATCATTAATGGCTGGTCTGACTTTCACATGTATGTGGATGGTGGTGTAATGGAACACATGTATAAGGATCAAACATGGTTCGGCCCTGTTGCTGTGCAATAGGGTCCGGTTTCTGATTGATAATAATACCTGGTCACATATTGCAGATGCATATTAAAGTTATTGCAGACCGAGGATATCGCATGCATGGATTGTAATGCAAAATAACTTTTTAACCTCGTAGAATATGCTTGGAATGGAAATTGCTTACTTCTTTTGAAACAATATCGGGACTCCTCCACCACACACCATCCCCTCGACTACTGGAGGGGAGGGATAAAAAAATAGTGAATGCGTGAATGTACAGGATGACCAAAATGTATCTACCTATGAGCTACTTTTTATAATAGTCCCCAAAGTAAATAATTTTAAGCTTTTGATTGACAACGTCCCGATCTCATAATAGTGTCAGATCTTTTCTCCTACTTTGGCGCGGTCGAGAATTAATTTCGCTCATCTGGTGTTTATAATTTCTTTCATTCATTGGAATAGAGAAGAAGTATTATTCAACTTCAAATTCAACTATGTAAAGTTATCATGGTATTGTTTGAATTCAAAATCTAAAAAAAGGAATTACTGGACATATTCGCTCAATGTGTCAACCGCCTATTTCTTGACATTTCGGAGCCTTCTCAATTGCATAATCGGCAATATCCATGAGAATTCCATGAATTTTCTGACACACGGCACGAGAAACATTATTTATCCATCTGATTAGATCTGTCGGTTTTATCTCATAACAATGTCTTTAAATAGGCCCAGTGAAGAAAATCACAAGGGATCAAAATCTGGAGATCGTGGAGGCCATTTGCAATGGCTGACAATTTAGGAAGCTACACCCCATATATCTAAACGTGTAATTTAAACAAGGATTTGGTGAATGAATTTTCAGTCACATTAGAGCGTAGAAACAAAAGATGTGACATCTCTATCGTGTCGCTGGGCTGTGTTTAACCGTGCAGAGATAAAAAAGAAAATTAAACTTTTTAAAACGTCCTTTTTTGTCAGATTCGGAGAAATCGGAAGACGTAGGACCATTTGTGCCACAAGTTCCTGATTCTCCAATACACTATCCAGAAAACGACATTGCACAGGTATGAATTTTACGAATTTCTTATGTTTCTGTGCAGGTAATTCAAATTTTCTATGGATTTCTAGTCATTGAAAAATTATTTTACCCTTTATCACTCTCCATGGTTCGATGTAGGACGAAGCATACGATGAAAAACTATTATTCTATTGCAAATTTAGATATGAAATACGTATGATGAAGCATGGAATCCTATTGCATTTAGCGTTCGTCTCTTGTGCGTGAGAGAACTTGAGTTCCATCTCCAAATCCATGAAAAATTCTGTCTCCGTTTACTTCCTGCGATTTATTTTCTCCTAACTTCTTCAAATACCTATAGCTCTTATGACTGACGTGAAGGTCCTTACAGTTGAAATGTTAAAATCCAAATAGCCAATGCCAATTACACTCGTTCAAAAGGTGTATATTTGCTATTATATTGTTATTGTTATACCATCTAGATACGAAATTCGGCATAAATTAAGGTAGAACTTCGGCATCACAAGAGCTTCAATCATTAACTAAAACCTTATGTTTGCTTCGAATCTGTGACATGAGACCTTTCTTGCGTATCGAACGAATTGCAATGATGATGTTGATTGATTATGATTATTTTGCGCTTCTGCTTCAGGTTCAAGAAATGTGCCAATTTTGCGATCAACTCAAGGAATTGACTTCACGGACTGAGTTCGAACATCTTGATGGACTTAATATCCTGGATAGCCTCGTGGTCAGTGAATTCGCTTAACATTTCCTGATGACTAAAAAGTAAGATATGTAAGATACAGCAACTATATAGAAAGCGGTTGACACAGTTTTAGTTCTTAGTGGCATGAAAGAAAGTCTTAAGGTTGGGGTTCCAACTGTCCGGGATTACAATTGGTTATAGTAAGTCTTTAATCGAGAAGGCCTGCACGTCCCAGCAAACTGGAAAAAGACGAATTCTCAAAAAGTACATACCTGTACTAGTATCAAACATATTGCATCTTGTTGAGGTGCAATCAGGAAGATCATGCCGCTACCATAGAGCGGTCGTGTGCACAACTATATCAGGACTAATCGGAGGTCATCAACAGAAATTTATCCTCGATTGTTTCGTTGTTGAGGGTGAGGATAAGATTTTGGTGATGTTTTATTAATGAAATTTATGGGCCGCAGGTGCTCGCTGCCCGAAGAGTTCCTAGCAGAAACGAGCCCCTTCTAGAAGGCCCAGAACTGCGAGTTTCGACCAAAGCATCCAATATGTGGATAATATGTTGATTTCCGACCGGCGCCTGTCCATTGATGCTACTGCAGAAACTCCAGGACTCTCCCCCAAAACCATAGCAAAGATTCGGATGAGCCGAATATAAACAGAGTGTCGCTGGGTGTCCTGCACGATTTGCGAAGTTACAGGACTGATTCTATCAACATATACTTACGATTCTGTAAGTCCTTCCTTGAAAAAAAATATGCGCAATATTGGCTCAAGCAGTTCCCAAGGGCCAGACCATGCATGGCGAGTATTACAAACACTTGCCAGAAACGGAGCTTGTTACCAGGTGTGGATTATTGGCGCACGGAACTGGCCAATGTAAATATTATATTGCCCCAGAACTACGCATCATCGCACACTGCCAGTGTTGTAACAGAGTCCTTAGGCTAAAGGAGCTAAAGGAACCTTAGCATATCTCTGACTTAGACAAATATTGCATGCACAATGGAATAAACCCACTTTTTACTTATTGAAATAGAAACTTTACATATAGCATTGGAGGAAAACGTAATATGCATATTCCTGATATAGCAGGTGCACAATGTTCAGAGTAACGAGTGAATACCGATAATGCTCAGGCGGTGTGGACTTTTTTCAGTTACAGACGCAGTCTGAGTTGCACATTTTTATGATTATCAATGGAAGAATCATAGAAAATCCATTGTGGAGAATTGAAAGCGGAAATTGCAGGGTGGTTCAGGCCAAGTATAACAAAATTTCAAAGTCCCCGCTTAGCCAAATGCTTAACTCCTGCAATTCAATTGTTACTCGTTGGAATTGTACGTTTCTGATGTTTAATCCAGTCTTGAATGTGACCGTCGTTCGAACACAAGCGGTAGAAATGGCGATTGAAGCCAGGCGGGCATTATTCGTGGAACTGCAAGAACAGGACCTGAAAAGACCGGATATTAAAAAGGCGGGCAAAAAGTTGATTTTGGGCCCAGCCTTCATCAAATGGATATTGGATCGATGCCTTGAGACAGACTCCACTGCCAAACGATCTGGAGGCAGCAGGAAAACGACGAGAACGAATAAATTGGTAAAGCAAGTCTGGCGTTAGCTCTGGCGCAATTCCAACACGTCCAACAGGAAGGTGGTGAAACAAAAGATTTTCTCGAGGTCGACGATGATGAGAATGGTCAAGACGACCTAGGTTTCAACTACTACTGGCTGCAGAAATGACAGCTCCTCAATACAACGACCAAGACTGTCCTGAAGTCATCAAATGCGGGGGAGGCTCAAGAATGTTTCGGCCCCCAACATCTTCCTCTCGGACGAGAAGTTATTCTCGGTGCAGGTAGTCCACAACATGCAAAATGATCGGATTTTGGCACGAAGTCAAGAGGAGATATTCGATCATGCTGGAATAGTGTTCCGCACCCAGAAGCCGGTCTCAGTTACGGCGTGCGCGGCCTTCACCAACAAGGGCAAGTCCCCCCTTGCCTTTGTTCCTGAGGGCATCAAAATCAACACCAACTTCATAAAATCCATCCTGCAGGACGCCCTGCCCCCATAGGCAAAAGATCTTTTCGGGGATGAGCCTTGGACTTTCCAGCAGGACGGAGCAACGTCACATACGGCTTATGTAACCCATGACCATTGTCGGAATAATTTGCCAAGGTTCTTCACCAAGGAAGAGTGGTCCTGTCGTTTGCAGATTTGAACATTTTTAACAACGCCATATGGTAAATCTCCAAATCTAAGGCCTGTTCCAAGTCGCACCAGAGTCTGGGTTATCTTAGAAAAGATTTCGTTCGTTTGGTTCAACAACTTCGAGAAGAGATTAAAGGCCACAATCAAGGCCTAAGATGGCCACATTGAGTGAAATTTACGTGAAGTCTGGTACATTATGTCAGGAACATACAGTGCACATTTCATATTAATAAAACTCGGTGTTTCTCAGAAAATTGCACTTTTGTTCGTTACACTTGACCTGGACCACCCCGTATCTATAATATCCCATGAATATCTATAATATCCCTCTGTGGGGAGAGGAATGGGGGCGACCAATTGGTTGAATTTATATTACTTATTACTTGTTTATTACTTGTTTTTATTATCTAATATATATAGACGATCGTGACTGACTGAGTGAGTGACGCTAATTCTAACCATGTTCTGGAAAGGTTAGAAATCTGAAACTTGGTACTCATGTACCTTTTGGGATGCAGAGTTCAGAAAAAATCCGACTTTGGAGGTACATGCCCTGAGGACATGGTACATTTTGGGGGGAGAAACTTTTAAAAAATATATATTGTGACGGATAAGAATGGCATCGAGAGGGACGACTGGATGTTCCGGTTTTGGTGGTTTATCGGTAGCACACCTAACCAGCAATGAAGAGGCCTGGGTTCAATTCCCAGCCATTCCATTTTTGGCTTCTCTTGCCTTCCATGTTCCATTGCTCATCCTCCCTTCATGATATTATTTTTGTTTGAATAAAACGGAGAGATATTGAAAGCTAAAACCTGGCATGGACGTGCCTACCGAGACGATGAGTTCAGGAAAATGTAAAATTTTAGATCCGTGCCCTAAGGGCATATTTTTTTGGGCCCATGTTTTCAAGAAATTTTTTTTTTGTCCTGGCACATTGAGGTGGAGTGGAAAGATTAAACTTGGTACATAACTACCTATTGGGATACTGCGCGCAGAAAAATGCAGACTTTGGAAATGAATGCCACGGGAGTATACATTTCAAAGTAAGATTTTTTCAAATAGTTTTTTTTGCATTAGCTAAACTAATTAACATGGAAAGCTGGAACTTTGCATGAATGTGACTACTGGGACAAGGAGTTAAAGAAAAATGTTAAGTCTCCATACATCCTCGGGGGAAATTTCTTTGAGGGGCGATGTTTAAAAAAAATTTTGTCGTGGCGAATTGGACAGAAATGGAAAAGTGAAACTTGGCACACGTATAAGTGACATGATATTGAGTTGAGGGAGTATTCATCTTCCATGGTGCATCGCTTCCGAGCATAGCTTTTGGGTGGATCGGCTTTTCTAAACATGTTTTTTCACCAGGGAAAAGTGGAATAGTATAAGGTTGAAACTTTGCAGGCATGTATTAATAGTTTTCTGAGGATTGATTTCCGTAAAAAAAGAAGGTACTTTTCGATTATAACGCCTCAAGGCGTTATAATCGAATATTGCAACTATTGCAAAGAGCGTATTTTCTCGAATTTCTGATTTAGCAAAACTGAGGGCGCTAGAAAGTTTAAACTTGGCAAAGAAGAACCTGATGTATAGCTCAGTAAATCAAAAATGCTACTTTTATTATATATAGACGATCGTGAGTAGCTGACTGATAAGTCGCACGCTGAGTTCAGGAAAATTTATTGTGTAACTATCTTACTTAAATAACTTTTATATATATTCATTCTCTCTAGGTCTACATGGGTGCTGACATAGAGGAACCTCTTAGGAAAGCAGTGGAGAAGTATATGATGGAACAGTATCCTAGAGTTGGAGAAATGCAATATTCCCTCCCATCATGCAATATTTGGAGAAATAAGCATGCTCGTCGTCTCCTATCTCAACCACAGACAGAATGCGGAGACGAATCGGACATTTCTCCAGATTATGAAGCCATGGTGGTTCTTTTCGATCGTATCAAGGCCATCTGTCAAGGCAAACCGTCTTTAACGATCGCTGATAACAAGTGGTGCGCGACTGTGAATCATTTCATTATGAGGATTCTGAGGACAGAACGAGACATTACGGAATTCAAGAAAAGGAAGCGTTCATTATACCTCACATTTCCTACTGGAAACGATGTTTATAACATTTTCTTCCAAATCCCATCTGCTTCCCCTAATGTGGACACGGAAACGATCAGGACCATGGTCACGGAAGCGATTGAGCTATGTAAACTCGAAATGCATATATTCAATGCTTTGTGTGAATCCTACATAGGACCTAGAACAATCGTTGTTGGATTTCCGTCCATTCCCTTCATTGACAGAGAGTCCTTAGGTAAATCATTGCAATGTGATTCATGTCTTAAAAAGATTATTACAAAGGACGACATAAAGGGTCCAGAAAATCTTGAATGTTTTCTCAAAGACAACGGTGTGAAGTTCCCGGACACTGGCGCCAACTTTACAAAAAGTGCAAAAAAGATATACAACAGCATTTTTTCCCTCCAAGTCTGCATCTCTTCTTCTATTGATGTGCCCCGAACACATCATTGGGACTTCACAGTTCGAAGTAGTGATGATGCCCTGGAAAAAGCTCTGTGCATTCTAACTCCTGATCAGAAAAGCGCGGTGGAAAGCCAATCGAAATTTGTGTTCATAGCAGGAGGCTCGGGGACGGGGAAAACCCTTGTGTTGCAGGAGAGAGCAATCCAATGTTCTAAAGAAGACAATGCGGAAGTGTTAGTAGTGAATTTCGCCGGGGGACTTCTCACGAATTATTACCGGAAGCTCTTTAAAGGTTAGAGACGTCCATACTCATAGTCAAGCCTTTCCATTGAGTGGAGGTGACGTAGGTAGAAAACAAATCAGATTTATTAGTCCCAAATGCATTGATTACGAAAAATGCCTGTTATGTCATATCCATCTGGCAAAAGAGTTGAAAACACTGTGAAATTATGGCCTCATTTTCCGGTGGCGAAAATGACAAAAGGAAGTTACTGCCAAATGATGGGGAAAGACCTGCCGGTCATTGTAAGCATGAGATCCTCTCAGTTGAATACGTCATGTGGGAAATACTGTAACCAGACAGTAAAGCCCTAGACTGGGATAATTGCAAATACTCTGATATCAAAACTCGAGAGAAAAAAGTTCAAATGAACACAGCGAAACCTTAGAAGTAGTGTCCTGAGGAAGTGGACGTTACAAATCAGAAACTTGTGCGCAAAAGGGAAATACCCTTCACCGAATTGGGCAAAGGATGACAAACGGAACATGAAGTAAAATCGTGGATCTGAAGTAGACGCACAAATTTAGCTTGCTTTACTTGCTCGCTGTCTACAACTATATTGGTTTTGCTTCAAATATGCAAATTCAAACATTTTCCGGCGTACTTCCGGATAATATCAACATCACTTTCCGGTTTCCTGTTTCCACAGTGTTCCATAGGAGGAGTCGAAAGATACCAATTTTCGCGCAGGATAACGTAGGATTAAGAAATTTGAGGTATTCAATTGTTTACATTATTCTCACTGGAGAATGCTGTAGAAAGGAGCTGCAATGCTGAACCTCAGTTCATCATGGCAGCTCCCTTCTTGGAGGGAGGTACTCCCGCTTTCCTTGCAATAATAAGCACCATTGCTAAGGTCTATTCAGTAATTTTTAGTTTCTACTATGAACCCAATCTAATTTGCCTCAGAGAAGAAAGGACAAGCACAAACCAAGAGAGCCGCATTCCTTCTTTGTTTGGCCGAATGAGAAATTCATCCTATTCTAGGTAGTGATGGTTCAGTTGGGCTAGGAAATAGTCGCTGCCGAAGGCCGTGACCCTTTTCTAACCCAACCTACTCGCTAGCACCACCCGAAATCAGCAGGAATTGTTCTGAATTTGAGCCAGGATTTTGACTGGGTACAAACATCCATTAGTTTAGGTTTGAGGTTATTTTAAGCAAAAGAGGTCCGCCGGCATGACCTGCAGACAGTCCATTCCCTAGTAGCACATAACATTGAAACAACATTGACTTAACGTTGATTCAGCAACCGAACGTTGAAACAACGTTAAATCAATGTTATGTGCTAATGGGGTTGGTAGTAGCTAGGCATATTTTCTCGCGATGTTTCTTTAGATAATCGCAATTAATGATAGGTAAAGTTATATTTGCTCATCGTTGAAGATATGGCAACTGCCACAATGCTCAGGAGAGGAATTCAAGAAAAGGGATATCCTTTGAAAAACGATTTGCACAATATTTAATATTGGTCGTTCCACCCCAATTAACCAAAAATGACAAAAGAGTGACGGAACTTCTGTATTCAACTCCATTGCCTGAATTGTTTTTGCTGATTCCTTGGCGAGTCACAGGATCTCACGATTAAAGCATTGGAAATGCAGAGGCAGCTTACGTTAAACTGACACTACTCATGAAAGTAGCTGGGTTTCTGTATAGGGAGAAAGTGTTCCCTGGCTGCCGGGACGCGATCTTTCGCCTCCCAGGTTTCACACGGCAGCAAGTCACTCGGCCACCTAACACTGTCGAGCTCTAGATGTTGGGGACATTCTCAGGAATTGCAGGTGCAAATTCTGTATTTTCATTAAAGCAAGGAAATTTCCTGGAGGATCGCTTCCTAAAATCCACATATCCCTTATATGTTTAACTCATGTTATATTAATGTCATTCGTGCATTTTGAAGGCGCATAATGTACTGCAAACATTTTCCATATTTTCTAATGAAAAAAAATTAACAGTACATGTTCCTTTATGATAAAATACGATATTGTTAAATAGGGTTGGAAAATATTATAGGTCAGCCTGATTGGATATAGGTGAGCATTGTATTCTAGGTCGTAGATACGAGAAATGGGTTAAGGATTTCTTCTTAAACAGGGGAGAAGAAGATCGAAGTCGTCGACAGGAGAAATGAGGACGTCGAAGACGATCTGGAAACGTTCAAGAATTTTCTGGAGAAGTATGGATATAGGAAACATGTAATTGTTGATGAAGTCCCTATAACATTCTGTTTTACACAAGTTATCACGCCTAAAGCCCTTTCTGACCATTGGCAATGGATCCTAAACCTGCAGAATCACAAGTCCATAACTATCTGTTTCAGACCTAACGACCAGTCATACTCTCGAGACTTTCTACTCCAGGAAGTGAAGCCTGGAAATTACCCCATCATAATCCTAAAAGATATCAAAAGGAATAGCATCAGTATATCCCAACTTTTTATAGCCGTTGGCAATTTTTATAGACGGGTTTTTGTTTCATCTGAACGCTCTTTCAAGATGTCTGTAAATGATTCAAGTGGACGACGGCTTCCCCACTTCGTTTTGATTCCCTCGTGTCAAGCCCTGCATCGTGCATGCGAGGACAAGCTAACGTGTCAGGCCATCAGGGCTTTTTTTGCCATCAAGGAAATACATAGAGAAGAAACAGAGTCGTCACGAAAGCTGCCACTCTTCATAATGATCAATAGCGAAATAAAGTCATCTCTCGTCAAAGTTATCTCTTCTAGATTGGGCGTTCCTATCTACAGGTATGTCCTCTCTAAGATCCCAAATGGCATAAGAGGGACATGGGAGTGGAAAGTGACGGGAACGACGACACACGATAATTCGCTTCCTATTGTCGTCGTCACAGAATGTGAAATGATGGGATGCCATCTGAAGAATATGACAGTGGTGGTGGATTTCCCGCAGTCACAATGGGTAAACTACATCCGGATGGTTGTAGCCACTGGAAAGGATAACAAAATCCTCTTGATTGAGGAAGATGAGTTAACTACGGGAAAATTCTCCGCGGTCAAGAAGGACATCCCGTCCAAGAACATTCGAAGGGTGAATCCCAGTGAAGATCTCTACCTGGAATTGAGAAGGGGATGGAAGCAAAATAAAAAGAAAGCGATTGATTGTTTGGAGGATGATTCCTTCTCTCTTGCAAATTCTCCTCCTCCTCCTCCTGTCATGGAGTTAAATCGGGATAGAGCGAAGGGAGAAGACGAAGAAGAAATAGAAGAAATGCTGTCACACCGGCTCTCTGGGATATTTGGATATCCGGCGTCAGGAAAATCCAGGAAATTAGACAGAGTGATAGAGCGAGTGATAAGGAATCGGGGTCGCGTTCTTCTTTTCCATTGGGGAAGCCCGTTGTCTAGAGAGCTATTTCGACAGCGCTGGAAAAATGAGGAATATGTGAAACTCATCGAGGAAAATGTAGCAGTAGGAGAGGAAATTGGAGACACAAAGTCTCGTTTTGAAAATTTGCTGGCGTTCGAAAACGCCCTTACGCAGTGTGTGAAATATGTTCCGAGGTGGGAAAATAACAAACTAACAGAGATATTTATGCTGTTGGTTCGCCGGGGTCCAATGGTCGTAATCGTGGAAGACTGTCCAATATTGAAGGTGATGGAAGATGAGCAAATGATAGAAAGGATCGTGAAGCTACTGAAGAAAAAGAAGAAGAAACTCATTCTCTCCTTCACGTCCCACTCAGAGAACGCCAATAATATTTCCCTTGAAAAGGTCATGGAAGTGTTGCGGAAGAATAGGAGTTGCAATGTCATTCAACTCCAGACTCAGCCGACAGACATGAAACTGATTCGTCATATCGAAGGAAATGAGACCTCGACAGTTTTGAAGTTGAATGCAAAAAGTTTGTACACAATATCAACACCTAGCGCCACTGTCTCCGGCAAGATCCTATACATGAAGCCTTGTTACGATTGCTCAGGACAGCATTGGGGATATCATTGCAAGGGAAGACAGGATTGTGCTCCATTTATCAAAATCAACGAGCGTGTTCTATCTCTCTTGCTCGACTTTGCTCTATCCAATATACATGACGATGAGGAACCATATGTATTGGTTTCTAATGAAAGCCTGTTATCTTTCCTAAAGACTACGCATGCAAGCCTCTCTCAAGTTCATTTCTTGCACCCGAGGGAGTTTTGGGGTTGTGAGGCAACTGTGATCATCTCCATAAACATTACTGACGAGTGGCTTCTGGAAGTCATATCGAGGAGCAGAGTTCAATTCATTGTTATAGACAGCATTCCTTCCCATACTGAATTATGGAACACGATGCTGGAAGAAAAACGTATCGAACCTATGGAAAAAAAATTTCCCATGAACCTCTCTCTCCTCAACGGAGACGCGCTTCTATTAGATGAAAAAGGGAAGTTCCTCGAGGTTAGTGTGTTTCTCTTCCTTTATCTATACACTAGTGAAGCCCTGCGAAAATTGCGCGAAATTACAATGGAGCAATTTCCTGATTTTACCGCTAATGCTTAATATCCTGAAGGAAAATGTTTTGAACTCAACCAGTTGGAATTAAATGGGATTCATAAAATCCATCGGCAGATGCCGATGGATTCAGATAGGAGCAATTATCAAAGAGCCTAAAAAATTATATCCCACGTAGTTCCGTCTCGATTAAAACTTCATAGAATACGCGAAAACCGAAATTAAGGTAATATATTAATTAATTGGTAGAATTTACACAGTGCTAGGTCTACTACAACTATTCAATTTCCACATTGTCACATACTGCCGGCAGAATCCTCCGAAGGTTGGCACTTTATATCCCAGGTTACATGTGTTGCAATATATAACGTTACTGAACTGAGTTGACGAACTCTTGTGCATATTTAATAATACATTCCACATTGTCTTTCTCAATCATAATCAAGTTTCTGATTGTGGTTGGAACCTGACTGCTCCTCATTGCCCTACTTTGAAAGCTCCAATCCCACCAAAGGTTTGCATTGCATTATAGTGCAAGGAGCCGAGCGCAGCCGACGTTACCGGTCTTTATGCATATGCAGATATACTCTGCCTCACCAAACACGAAAGTTCCGAATGCTCCCGACAAAGTCGCCGTCTTCACAGCAGTAATTATTTGTTTCGTGTGCAATACTCTTGTCTACGAGGATATACCTTCCGAAATTATCCCCTTCTCTAGAAGGATGGAGAGCTTAAAATTCCCTGATTTTATTTTAATAAGATGTCTCATGTTCCTTTCTTCGGGTGGTAGTATCCAACGTGGGACGAGGCAGGAAATCGAATCGGCGAGGAGGCGGTAGGGAGAGGGGACTTTTTGGACGAAATCACTGGAAAAATCCTCTCCCTTGAGAAAGAAACATGGGAAGCCATCAAGAACGACCTTTCTCCATCTTCCTCCTCCCCATTCACTGATTGGGGATATTGCTATTATTCTGGTAAGTGGATGCTCCCCCGATAGATTTGAATATCATAACTCGATTGTGAAAACCGAGATGAATCTAGATATGATATTGAGATCATGATATCCTTCTGTTTCATTTCATATTAGATTATCTACTGAGGTAATTAATGATTAAGGTGACCGGATTTAATTGTCACGAAAGTGTGACGCCCAACACATTCTTCCCCTAACTTCTTAGAAAATAATACCCTCGTATTAATTTTCTTGTTGGACTGACTATTGTACAGTATTTATTATTGTCAAACATTAATTTGAACTTTTTTATGGTGTACCCGCAGGAGCGCAACCAGTCCTAAAGTTGAGGGTGGCGGGAGTTAGATGTTTCGGGAAAGTTCTAATGACTTTTCTTTCAAATGTATCCGAATGCAAGAAGGGGTCATCAAATCATCTCATTCTCATGTGAATCTCATAAATTCATGGATATCCCATGGGTTTATGGGATTTCCATAGGATTTACGGACTTGAAAATCCCATGGGAATTTCATGGTTTTTTTCATGGGATTCCTATGGGAATCTCATGTGTTGATGGAATTCTCATAAGAATCCCATAGGTTTAAGGAATTTCCATAGGATGTTTGGATTCGAAAATCCTATGGGATTCCCATAGGATTCCTATAGGAATTTTCCATTAGGGACCAAAGCGACAGCGCTTCTATGTAAAGAGTGCGATGCAGCCGGTATTGTACTTGAGTCCTCGAAATATTTATTAAAACACTGTTTCCAACGTGATTCCATTCACGTATGCCATCGTCAATCTGCATCGAGGCGAAACGGAACACGCGATGCGGTGCACAGTACAGTAAAAACGTCTCGTATTCTGCTGGGGTTGCATCGTGCCATCGTGTGTCCTGCCGCTCCTGCGAATCTCGTCTCTCTGCATCCCGTTCGTTGCGCTACACTGCTCCGAGAACCGATCCGAAAATTCTCCCTTCTAATATGGTAGATAAAGCCTGTATTCGTGGATTCCCAGCGGGATACTCTTCCTTTCTTCGATTTCTTAACGGTCTCGAATCGAAAGGAGTCGTCTCGCGACTGTCGATGGAATGCCAATTCTTAAATTCACAACTTGTAAAATTCTCTCGATATTACGGGCATGAGGAAATTTTGAAAGAGTGCATGCCGACATAGTGACTGTGTCGAAGCGGCAGGAGGTGGGAGTTCCATTTACTAAGAATAAATCCCGAGAGATGTCATGTGGAAGTATGAAATGGAGATATGAAATTATATGGAGTGCATAACATATTTCACCTTTTATTTTTCATTTTTCCGTCCTGTTTTCTATTTTTTTTTAGAACGGAAAGGAGTTGTACCGAGGTTTGATGAGAAGGAGAATAAGAAAATCCTAGAGAGCCTCGGACAGAAGGGGGTGGAGTGGACGTATGAGCACAATCCCCCCGTGCCCCTGGAGACGAAGAGGATAGAGAGTGGATTTGAGGGAGAAATTTTGCAATCCCTGTCTTTATGGATGACGGGATCCCTTCTCCACCTTCATCTCCTGAAGGTTCTTCCCTCCGTCATATCTTTACGTCATTTTTTATCCTTTACTCCGGATGTTGGCGTCTTCGCCTCCGCCTCCGGTCTCTCGTAAGAAAATCTAACAATGATGTTGTATGACGTGACGGCGGAGATCTCCTGCATGAAGATTATGGACGTCATATTTCACTCACGCAAAGCAAGAATGTCTGGTCCTATTTTTGTTTAGGCGTCCGCGCGCGTCTCGAACAAAATGTCGTGATGTGAAACATACAGAACACTGGAACGCTTCCCCTCCCCCCAGAACTTCTTGCGTGGAATCCCATTTCGTGATTGGTCCTCCCAGATAGAGGTGTCCGCTGCTCCACGTTGTCGCCCAGGGTCATCTAACAGGAAATATAATTAATAAATGATGTTAAATCGTGTCTCATGTGACGTTTCGCATTGGTAACTCAAGCCTTTTGTATATTTTGGATATCGGCACACATTTAAATTCGGCCTTTCGAAAGGCATTCCTTCAACATGTCAGTCTGGGAATTCTTGATGAATATAAGACAAGGCTCGTGTTCTGGTTCCTATCTGGGGATGACGCGATGTGCTAAATCAAGTGCTCAGAATTTGTCCGGGGAGATTAAAATAAAATCGCTGACGTATTTTACTTACCCTCATCCCTGATTGCTTGAAAATGCTGAGGCACATCATCCAGAATACCAGGTTTTCCGAACAAGTTCTCAAATTCACGAAGTCTCAGGAGGAACATCATATATGATGAGTGAAGCAAATTTATGGGTAGATTCTAACATGAGGTGGTGATAACAAGCGGAAGAGGCGGGGTAACTCTTCTTTTAATGCTCTGTAAAATCTCTATATGGTCGGAATACGATGTTCGATAAATAAGAGAAATTATTCGTGTCTTATCTCCCTTACGGAACTTCTAAATACAGGCGTATGTATGGTATTTTACAGTATTGCATTTTGCCATGTTTGGAAACATTTCAGTCCTTATCATGTTTTGGCCATTCTTAATAAATATGGAACTATATATGGTTCATATTCAGACCCCCATATATGGTGCTAGGTTTGCAATGTATATGACACTAATATAAACTATACGGAAAAAATACTGTATTTAGAATATACTTGGAAACTGTTCAGTCCATGTAATATCCATGGATGCACACGCATGCACTTTGAGGCCTTCCATATGGCCCGGCATCTAGCAGTTTGTTCAATAAATATAAAGTTCTCACAATATAAGCGAGGTCGCGCTTATCCCGCCGCTATCTGTCTCCCGATTCCCCAAATTCTAATGAATGGTTCTGCAGAAGCTTTCACCCTCAACTCGCTAATTTCGCACGTACAAACCGAAGGAATGAAACCGAAGGAATGAAGTCGTTTTAATCTATGCATATATCGAGAGACGTAACCTAGCTTAAGGAGACTCCAGGTAATTCTTGCCCAATGCATAGAGGGAGTGAGGTTCCCCTTGTGAAGTGAGTCACAAATACACCTGTCAAAGTTTCGATGCTGAGTGACTTTGCATCTGAGCCTCTGCTTCAATTTGTCATTAATGCATGCGGGGGCCATCTACTGTATATTGCAAATTAAGAACTGTATGAGGGACCTGTATATGATAATATATAGTTACATATATCCAATATATTAAATATAGCCAAAACATACCAAATTATTATGTGTGCCATATACATTGCAACTAAGCCCCATATATGGTGCTTATATATGAACCACGTATAGCTCCATATTCATTAAGAATGGCCAAAATATTATATGAACTGGACGGCTTCCAAATACAGTCTCCCATAGATAATTTTTATTTGTACTATGTACATTCCGATCAAAGCACCCCTGTATGCCCATATTTGATATCATGCATGAAATCTGAATATGGAGTTCCCGTAAGGGCAGGAGAAAAAAGGAATGACGAATAAATCGTCATTGTTGCCAGTCATCCTCAGTGAGTGCTAGAACTTCTCAGAGGAGATACCGCATGAGCCGAGGGGAAAATTAATGCACGAAAATATAGACAAAAAAGTTGGTGGAGCTGAGTGGAAATATATGAAGAAAAAAAATTTTCCCCTCTACGGGAAAAACCATGAGGGTAGAATCTCCATGAAGGGGATTTTTCCCTCATGTTTTTTTTTTTCCAGTAGCTATACTATTTTCACCCCATGAAAAATGCAACTGTCACCTTGAAAAAAAATTTGAGGAAAAAAATTCAAACTCTTAGGGATGGTTTTCGGATTTTTACTGGAAATTTTTTTGAAAGTGAGAAAATGAGGTTTAAGCTTGTGTTGATATGTGGATCAGTAAAATATAGTACATAAATTGGAATATTATTTATTTCACTTCGTGCAAACCGGAGTGAAAGAACTCTCAATCCCTCGAACTTTCGACAAATAATTATTGCAAAATTAAGTGCTGTAGTATTTTAAATTAAAAAAGGCTAGGTCCCCATTTGGGGATCATGGGGCGTAATGTTTTAAAGAAGGGCAGACTTTGCCTACGGGCCAAGAAGCCAACGACTCTGGGTGACAGCATTATTGATGGGCTTAAAGGAAAAGCCATCTATCCAAAAGGCTCAGGAAACGGACAGTTCATCAAAAATACAGACAGGCCCTTCTTTCCACTGAAGGTATTAGCTGTGTGCGTTAAAAAAAAATCTAGATGCTAATCTATGCACATCTTTCCTCACTTTTAAGAAGACGGTCGCAAGAATAATCCTTGTTTCTTGCGGAAGCAGGGGTTTTGGAGATAGTCTGGCTTTCCTTTCAGGCCTTCTATTGTTCCTTTGTTTATCTGATATCCTTCATGGTCTGAACGAATATACTGAATGCAGTGGCGCAACCCGACTTGTGTTTTGAGAGAATTCACCAAAACCGCTGTCAGAAGAGATAATTGTGTCTACGGATGGGGGGGGGGGGGGGGGGGGGGGGGGGGGGGGGGGGGGGGGGTTCGAAATGGGGGGGGGGGCAGAGGGGTGAGGGGGGAGGGGAGTGGCGTTCGAACTAGAGGTGTACGTGAGTCCCGCTTCACGCGTGCTTCAAGTATGACTCACGACATTTTTCGTGAGTCGTTACTCGCGCTGAGGTTCGACGAAGCCACGTACTGTGATCGTGACGAGAATGGAATTCACTCGCTCCAGACCGTGAGTGCTCGTGAGTTAATAAGGCTTTTTTTCGGCAGAGCAACTTTGTCAGTTTCTGACACTCCCAGACTCAAGCCGCAGCTTGTAATGGACTCTTTGAAGATGGAACCCGTGGGAACGCCGGAAATTCCACATTCTCATGCAAGCTCTTCCCGGGGGCTTGGAAAAGTCAACAAATTGTTGTCTTTTTCAAATCTTCCTTTTATTCGCCTTCGGAGAATTGATTTCTTTGGTCCTGTCATTGCGTGGGCTATCATAACTCGGATGCTATGCAAAGGGAGTTTGGTGTTCCCGCAAGTTCGGCTCTAAGCGAGAGCTTTTCAAGAATTCTGGAAGAAAGACCACACTCCTCTAATTATCCGAACATGTTAATTTTTATGCGCGATAACTTGTTAACACGTAATTACTACGTGAATCAAGTGCCGTACGGCTACCCTAAATCAATTACAATTCCTTTCTATTGTCAGAAGGAAAAAAAAATTCAAGTAATTTTATAAAAAAGCAAGTGGAGGCTATCGCGCGTGAAACGATTCCCGAAGGATCGCAAGTGATGTTTTGCGTGAGTTTAATTTGCGGTCGCAATTATCGTTCGTGTTCGTGATTCTCAAACAATATTAAATCGTGAGTTTACACGATAGAGAGATGGCTTTCCTCTCGTGATCACGAGTAAAAAATCACTCGCAATCATTTCTAGTCAGACCCACTGGAAGCTTCCCCCCCCCCCCCCCCCCCCTGGGTGCGTCATCGGCGGCATTTGCGACGCAGGATCTCCACTCACATCACCATCACTTCTGCAACTCGAGCTCTCTTTATTTTGCTGCGAAATCATGATGCTTTGAATTGCTCGACATCCATGAGTTTCCTCGATGATGTTACCGCTACTCCTGTGAAATCTCTCCAGCTAGACCTGTGGGGTTCCCAAAATGTTAGAGAAAATCATTCACAGTTGTTTTGCTATCTGGTGCCATGTCTATAAGATTTTCTTGCGGTATTGCCACGAATATTAGTCCCAGAACCACCGAAACGCACACGATCCAGATGGAGTCCTAAACCTTCTCCGATTAGACTTGGATGCACGTGCTTCCTCGACGAAAGCCGGCTTCGGTCTCTCTCTGTAAGCCAAGTGAAGTAAATATTTCATGAAGCGGATCCATGCATGAAGAATCGAAAGTCTCAAGCTCAATCAGCTTCTCCCGAATGGTAATTGGATGATAAACCCTATCTTTCATTTCTCGAGACGTTAGCCCATACGAGAAGCATGTTCGATGTGGTCCCGTTTTATATTTCCTTTTCTGTAGCTTGAAAGTATAATTTGCCTTTTTGTCCGCATGTTGCTGGCCGCCGGCACCCTGGAAATTTGGATCTTCTGGGTGAGGCATGAGGCAGGGCGTACTGAGTTTCATAGATGTTCTTTTCCCAACAGAGAGAAGGTATCACGTTCTCATTTCCCCCGTATCCGGTGCGGCAATTATCATGAATAAGACTTTCCGAGTTAAACCTCTGATTTCCGTTGTATCAAGAGATCGTACTCATGGAATTTTGGGGGCGAGTCTGAGTCCTTTGGGATTCGAGTCAGAAACTGAATGTTCCATCCCCAGCATGTAAACGCTATAAGTTCTGTAATACAGGAGGATATTTATACTCCGATGAACTCCTCTGAAATGCCACTGAGTAAAGCAGAAATGTACAGATAGGTACATATTTAGTACGTTATGACGTACAGACGTCTGTCGTCAAATACATTCGTTGAAAAGATACAGAGGTAAAATATCTTATAGGTACAAATGCGCATCGTATAAAGGTAAGGATGGGATCGATTCTTGAGAACCCCACGTACGCCTCAAAGGAGGATGCCCAATACAATGTTATTTTGGCCCTTAAACCGAACTCAATGAATCATATATGAAAGGGTGTCCTTTCCAGAGCAATAAAATGCCACTTTTACTCCAATCTGAAGGGTTTGAAAAAGTTAGGTTAGGTTACAATGAAGTTATTTTGCATGAGTTTTTCATCATAACATTACTTTCAGCAGTTTTGATGGAAGGGATATGCAGACTACCAAGAAAAAATCAACTAAGATATAATTGAATTGAACTTCGTAAAATCGCACAATGTACGAGGGTCACTCAATAAGTTATCTACCTGAATAAGAAAGAAACATCCGAGGGGAAAAATAACACTTTATTTTTCAATGTAGTCACCTTTTAACTCAACACACTTATTCCACTTTGATTCCAAGGATTTTATTCCCTGGGAATAGAAGTCAACTTCTTGTCCATCAAACCAATCAGAAACGGCAACTTTCAGCTCNAATTGTATAATTTGTATCTAAATGTGAAGGGTTTAAAAAAGTTATGTTAGGTTAGATTAAGTTATTTCACTGCTTTCAAATGGGACTACTAATAAATGCCTTCTGCATATTCAGGTAGATAACTTATTGAGTGGCCCTCGTATCTACGAATCATTAACTTTTATATAATGAATCATACATTAAAACTTTTTTTTCGTGATTTTCCTATTCCTGGCTAAGGTTCACCGGTTAATTCCAAAACTATGTTCATTCTAAGTTGTTGGCTATGCAGAAGGCATTTATTAGTAGTCCCATTTGAAAGCAGTGAAATAACTTAATCTAACCTAACATAACTTTTTTAAACCCTTCACATTTAGATACAAATTATACAATTCATGTTCACAAGTGAAACTGATCACATAAATCTTAATTTCATCCAAATTGGTTTAAGGCCAAAAATGGGCTAACCTAACCTAACCTTAACGTAACCTTAACCTAACGTAACTTTTTCAAATTGGTCAGATTTGAAAAAAAAAATAATTTTTAGGTTTGGGCAAGGACGACCTCTCGAGATATACACATATTGATATCTTTGATGTTGGTTTAAGGTCCGAAATTGGGTATATTCCTTTGTACCTCTCCTTGTACGTTTCTACTCTGCTGTGCATTTACAGTTCATGCAAGTAAAGCAACCATTCCGTAATTGTATGCTCGGAATTTTTCAGGAACAATTGGAAACCGGTTTTCCTTCGCGATTGACAAAATTGTTCGTCTGAAGGTCATATTTCGAGAATCCTTCGCTGTGATATCCCTATTAGGTGTAGAAAATGCTATATTTAACGCGGATCTTCTTAGAGTAGGCAGGACTTTATATTTCCAAAGCTTAATTGGAATTCTAAGTTACTGGTTCTTAAATGAGATATGATAGAGAATCGGAATATTCAGAAAATTTGTTAGTGAGCTGAATCAATGACGTCTCTTTACTAATACACTGATAGGGTGACCCTATCTCTGTTGCTTTCACGGCAACAACCAAAGGAAGAAATATACCTCGAGTTCATTAATGCATGATGTTTTTGAATCGTCTGGAAAACTGGATCAATATTTGAATTTCAATCATGTAAGCATACAGTTTTTTTGGTTTATACAATGCTCAGAAATTGTAATTTATGTTGCACATAAATGATGAGGATGTCTTAAACGAAGAGAAAAATTTAAATCGGAAGCACTCGAGACACATTCCTTCATCTCTGGCGCACATATGAAACCCGATTGGAAAGGCCCTGTATACTTCATAATGCTGAAGTGAATGAAAGGAAGCAATGATATAGCGAAGAATAACATCGTTATTTTGCGTAGCATGTCTAATTTCACATTCAGCAACAAAATAAAATAGAGAAGCCAACGTACAGATTTCATTCGAATTGCAGATGTGCCGCAGAGATAGGAGAGGCAATCCCAGCAACTTCAATGAACATCTACAGGGTTGTGCAAAAGTTCCCGTACACTTTCAAAATCTAATTTTTTTTCAATAATCAACGGGGTTTTGGCAATTCTGATGTGTTTTTTTAATTCTACAGCCTTTTTTGATACGAAATGTTTTAATTATAGTAAATTTCAGTCTATTTTAATTTTTTTTCTCTGGAGCTATGACGCCTAAAGAGAATCGAAACGCTATCATCGCGCTGCACAAGCAAGGGATGAAGGTTGGAGCGATCGTTAGATCTGAACCCGATGGATCTGGTCTGGTCGATCTTGGAGCAAAAGATCTCGGGAATCCGTTTTCGCAACACCGAGGCGCTGAAGGCGGCTTTGCGACGCGCTTGGAATGAAATCAACGTCGAACAGCTGGCAACCATCATTTGCAACTTTCCAAAGCGACTCCGAGCGTGCATCAAGGAGAACAGCGCCAATTTTGAGCACATACTTAGAATTTGATTCATTTATCTTTTTTCATGTTGTTCTATGTACATAATTATTCAATTAACAAGCCGAGGTTAAGGTTTTATCAAAACTTTAACTTCAAAAAAAAAAGAAAGAAAGAAAGAAGCGTAAGAGAAAGCGAAGACAGTGTACGAGAACTTTTGCACAACCCTGTTTATAGTGTGCCATTATTTGCAGTTTTATATATTATTTACTTAGTGACTATACTCGAAACGGCCTTCTAAACTTGTAGGTGAACATTTATAATTAATCCAATTTTCGAGGCAATTATTAACTACGTTTATGAACACGGGACGGTACACGAGCCGATCTGGAACTCATCGGCATTGGCGATCTGGGCATTGACGTGATTTTGGCGTTCCCTTCACACCCGCGCGAATATTAAAATGTTAAAGACTCGTAATCCTTGTGCATATTTGAATGGACCACCTCAACTGAGGACTACAGAAAGCTGGATGGGAGCGACAATCTTTTAAATCATGATCTTTGGATTTTTGCTTGACGATTTTGGGAATCTATGCAATGGCTACTTACAGTAGTCACTGAGGAAACCAAAATTGAGAGAAATCTTCGATACAGTTTTGCCACGGGGAGACTTGAGGAGAAAAATGAATATTTTCATTATGACATAACTCATATCATACTCTTTCGTGACATTGTTTTGGCGCCTAAGGAAAGTTTCCATTACAATGAGCCTCTAATCGCGTAGCTTTTCTTGCTACGCAGGGCATCGCTTTCAATCTCCATTCCGTACCTGATGGTGGTTCATTAGCGGAGTAGTCCAGTGAATTTATTTCTAAGCGTTGTCTCTCTTTTCCCCCCTCGAGACTCCTCACGCCATTCCTCTTTCAGGTGAATCGGCAGAATCCCGGGATTTCCCTCCCCCGTCTGGGTTGGGCTTTTCATCTGGCGATGGGGTGTCACAAGCCTTCGTCCCGATTGAGGATACCTACGCTGTGCCCGGCTCACCCTCCTCTCTGGGTATCACACCAGTCCAGATGATGACGCATTTCGGTACCCATACCCCAGTTTATGGCAATGGACCTTTCGATCAAGAACCAGCAAAGACAGACCCTAAAGTGTCGGATGGAAGTTTCCTCGTCGGTATGATGGGTTACCTCATGGAAATGATTCAAATGGCTGCAAAGCAGCGGCCTCACGTCTCATCGATAAGTCAATCTCCACAATATTCCAATCAGATTCATCCTGGAGGTCCGGTAATAATATTCAATCAATACGTGTTTGGTCACTCCGTTGGAACGAGACCGAGTGCATCAGGGCAAACAGGGCCTTACACTCTGTATGCCCCGCCGGGACAAGGGCCTTCCGACACTTACGGTCCTCCTCTACCAAGTGCTCCGCCGGATTCCTACGGGCCGCCTAAACCGATTTCCTCCAACATTGTGTCCCCCACTGGCTCCACGTTTGCCAAGTTTGCAAGCATCAGGCCAGAGCATGAGACATTCACACCGTCTCAACTCATCTCGGCGCCTCAGCTCTCACAGCTCTTGGCACGAAGCCCCGATTCCGAGCTGTTCAACGAGAGACAACTCACTTTCACCCGATCTCTCGTCTTCAAACCCATGATGGGCGAGCCGGTGAAACTTGTATTCAAGAAACCCTTGAAGATTGGAAATATTCCTCGATGAGCACGTAATTTTGGACGATGTTGAAAGTCGCAGACAGTAACCGATGTTCTCGCGACTATGGACTATGAAGACAAATGTGAGGCACTCATTCTAATCAGCTTCCATAATGTTCGTGCGTCAACGACATGAAGGACCCCTCTCATATACATGTGCTGCATAGACGCCCAATTTAAAACTCCTTGTCATTAGTAGACACAAATAAAATCGCGATTAGATTGAATTTTGACATTAATCCATTGCAAAATTTGATTTGCATAACGAAACAGTAAGTCTGAAGTCTAAGATTTTCTATGGGAGTATATTTCACTTTCAAAGGGGGAATATGACTTTCAAGTTTTTATATATTACACTGGCTCACCTGAATACAGTCAAGATTTTCGTTGATAGAGCCAATGATTTCATGACTTAAATTAGATGAAGGAATTGTGATTCAGAGATAGCCATTTGATTGTGAATTTTCCACTTTGTTCCTCATCTTCAAATATACGAGGTCCGGGTGTTTGGCGAGACTGGTATCATGTAGCAAAGGCTTCGGAACTTTGAGAAACGTTATTGTGTATCTATATGCTCAGTTCACATAGTCTTATCCCAAAGACGGGCCTTTTTTTATGAATGCCAATGCGCGTCCATTCCGCAGTCTTTAAGAAGTGTGACACAAACGATAGCTCTAATTCAAAGGTTCTTACATCTTCATTAGAAAGAGTATGAATGAAGATAGCTTTCTATCATTTTCACTATCGAGTGTACCCCATGCAAAACAACTTCATACAAAATGTGTCAACATCTCCAATATTAATTTGTAAACGGTGTTTCACGGTTGTCTCCAGACAAGTGAATTTACTCAACCCGGTATACCTAAATATGCCCTTCTGGGGAGTAATTTCATTATTCGGTCGTCCTGGAAAACCTCCTTTCCAGGGTAGAGAGTCATACTTGGTCAGCAGCTTGTGGGCTTGTGGTCTATCGAACCGAGTCTGCGAATACGTGTCGGATGGTAGAGCTTCTGAAGATCTATGACTCCGTGAAAGCCTCCAACCAGTTTCTCATGAGGTCATGGACCGAAATGGACAGCTCATCGTTGAAACACTGGATAAGCCGATTTCCCAATCCTTCTTTGGCTCCAAAGAACTCAAATGGAGATATTGGAAGGGAAGAAGGAGAAGCAGCCAGCTACGGCAGCTCGGTTCAGGGATTTTTCTTATAGACGAAATGTATTGCATGTTGTTAGGATAGAAATTCTTTCAGTTTATGTGGTACTCTTCATAATCCATACCTACTCCGAGGTGATGCGTGATTCAGGCGTATAGATTTAGATGACCGGATTTCTGTGTCGCGAATGCGAGACGCTCAATATTATTTCCCTTGTCTCCTAAAAAAGAATATGGTAATATACGAGTATATTTTTGCATCGACAAGTACATGTATTATTACAGAAACATGAATTAGAGCCGGTATTAGAACTGCTTAATTCATCGGGGGACACGGAGACAGGTGGTCTGAAGGTGGGATGTCCCGCCTGAATCGGGACATCTGGTCACCTTGGTATAGATTGACTTACGAGGTATGTACTGGATTCAAGGCCGTATTTAGGGGGGGGGGGGGTTCATGAGGTTCAACCCCCCCCCCCAAATATCTTCCTTAAATTTTTGCTATACTGCTATTCGTTGGTGAAAACTGTGCAGTACTTGGTCTTTTCTATCTTTAATAGCTTATGACTTATTAAACACTACAGCTTACAGGAAAATTCAGATATGTCACAAAGACTTACAATGACAAGTATTCAAAAAATTCCCACAGCCCATACGCCAGACCTCAAACCCCCCCCCCGAAATGAAATCCTAGATACGGCCCTGACTGGATTAGAGCATAACGTGCCTACAAGCTTCTCAAACATCAATATCGTTTGGAGGGCCTCAAAAGGGACAAATTAATGTAAACTTTAAATGAAATGAAATGGAAAAGAGAAAATTATTCAGCACGAACGATAAGGCAATGGATCAGACCTCGCTCCACAGATAGGACAAGTCGTCAATTGTCATCAGCAAGAAACAACAATTATTTAATCTAGTTGAAAATATGTAAATAAGAGTAAAGAAAAGAATATCACAAGCTGATGGCCTGGGTCCAGCCTTCCACAATTCAGAGATTCGTCTAACTTGATGATAAATGAAGAGATACAGATGGGATGGATGACTTGCAAATTGAGGAGGAGGAAAACCTTGGCCTGGGAACAGCAGGGAACTTGAGTGACTTGACAATAAGTTCCGCAGTGGGCAAAATAAGTTCACGCCAGCACCGACAACAGTTCCTTCCAAACCACAAGGCCTATATCTCTCCAATGTGTGCAGCCCAATTGGTTGAAAGAAAACAAAAGGGGGGAACAGACGCTTCTGATTTGAGGGGCAGGACAGGTCACCCACGACTGATGGACGGAAGACGGGATGATGTGACGGGAAGAGTCACGCGCCACACACAACAGACAACTACACGGAAACATCCCTGTCCTGGGCCATAGCTCATGCAGGACTGTGGGTACTGATACATCACCGCAAGAGCTTTACAGCTCTACTCTAGTCTTATTCGAATTTTTATTTAATATTGACCACACGACATCAAAATTAGATCTGGTTTTCCATTAAGTTTAATTTTTGCAGGTGTATTAGAATTTCAAATAATCAAGTCGTCTGCAGGCAATACAATTCTCACTTATCACGCCATGCATGACCCATGAATGCAAAAAAAGAAAGGAGGTTCTGGGGAGTCCGGAACTCTAATAAGGACGTTATCGATTGCAGAATCAGTAGTTGATTCGCATGATTGGCTGTCTCTCTCACTCTCTCCCATCTCTGTGATGAAGGTTCACTTTATTAGAAAGTGAGAGGGAGGTCGAATGTCTCACGCTTCCCGTTTCACCTGCGAAATCGGATTTTGAAGTCAGTTGCCAGGTCTTGTACGCTTTTCTTTCTGGAGTCTTCTTTAATTCCTTGCACTATACACGGTTCCATCCCATAAGTCAGAATGATTCTTTCGAAAATTTCTGTGCAAATCACAAGTTTGAAGTGAACAATTCCCGACTAGAGTGAAGCAGAAATTCCATCAAAATGGGTGAATATCCTGTTTAACTTTTTACATTAAAAAGCAAGACGATACAATCGTCACTACGAAGTGCTTCTCGTGCATCCTATGTTCGACAAGAGAGCTCAAAGTAGGAGGAATTAAACCATAGTATAAAATCTGTTTTGACGGAAAATGTCGAGCTCGTTACATGAAATGAAATCGCAAAATGTTTTCACCTAAAATTTAGGAAAGGAACTGTTGAAATAGATATCTGAAATCGCACATTGTGTCAATGAACTTTATCAGCAGGTAAGAACAATCCAAGAGAATCGCCACTTCGCGGACTGGAGCCTATTGATATTGTATGTGATTGAGCGTCAATGTTATATTCCCAAAGTGTTTAATAGGGCTGTGAGTGAGCCGAGCTGGTGCGTTTGCAGGGTCATATCGGAACAGACGATAGGCGGGAATAAAACCAAGCAATCAAATACTTAATCTTCATTTACCCTTACCTCTGTGCATAAAGATGTAAAACATTGCCATGAGGCAAATTCATTCGACACAAGTCTGCAAGATTTCAATTCAATTTTGTCAAGGATGAGATTCCAATCTAATTTGGAATGTAGCCCTGGTACCTTGCAGTGAAGTTTATTGCATCATAGAAGGAAGGTCGGTAACGGCACTGTTGGGTTCTACTCCCGTTAAGCGTATATATAGATCACGCTGGAATAAATTTGTTAAGTTTGTGGAAACTTTGAAACTTTTCAAACTTTGATAACTTCCAGTTTCCAAACGAAACGACACGAAACACAATGTGAAATGCATACTGACTCCCTTTCAAAAGTAAAACATCCATCCCTCCAACACACACAACACATTCACGTTCCTCCTTTGCCACCTCTCAGCGGAAGGCAATTTGGCTGGTGGATGAGTTGCAACAAAAACTCAGACTAATCTCATCATCGGCATTTTACATAATGTCACGGAAAAAGCGCGCCAATGTACGAGAGGTGTCCGAAAAGTTTCCACAAACATGTAATAAAAACTAAACCATCGTTTTCAACGCTACCAAAATCGGTACACCAAAACATCACATCTCCCTTAGCCCTCAAAATAATCACTGTTCGAATCTATGCACTGCTGCCATCTGGAAGGAAGCGATTCCCCTTCTGTAGGCCTTGTTGTCGTAGCCATAGTCTTACAGAATTTGAAAGATCTTCACCACTGATGTAGCGTATTCCACGAAGTTGGTCCTTCAACTGGCCAAACTGATGATAGACAAAGTGGGCTATGTATGGGCTATATGTAGGGTGGCTGGCAACTGTCCACTGAAATTTGGCGATAACTTGCATTGTTTTGAACGTCAGCTACAGCTAGATACAGGCTTCTACAGAATGGATGTACAATCTTTGCGTCCCAGATGGCAGAAGTGAATAGATTCGAACAGTGATTGTTTTGAGGGCTAAAGAAGGTGTGATGTTTCTGTGTACCGATTTGAAACAATGGTTTCAAATGAAACCGATGAAAACAATGGTTTAGTTTTTATTAGATGCTTGCGGAAACTTTTCAGACCCTCTCGTATGATGCATTCCATTTAAACGCAAAAATAAGAGATAGTGGGAAAGATGAAATAGATGAAATGAGGCTTAAGAAGATAATATCAATAGCTTGGTTTATGGAGCCACCTTGTTATTACTAGGCAGAGATTCGCACCACCCGGCATGTCAGTGCCAGCTCATGGTTCTGTAGCAAATTTCCTGCTGTTGCTCTTGGCATAAAAATTGAACAATGCAGTTTTTTGTGTCGCACGCACAATCTCATTCTTATGAAGTTACAGTAAAACCTCGATTATCCGGGCTAATGACCGGGAGACCTTCGCCGGATAATCGAAAACCACGGATAATCCAGAATTCGAAAAAAAAACGATGTAATGCTATGGTATATTAACAAAAATGCGATTTATTCATAAAATACTAATCCTACCTTTGCTGGTATTGCTTTAATAGTCAGTTTTGTTGAAAAAATGATTTACGGCCCACCACTTAGCAAGAAGAGAGGGTTAAAAGCAGGTTTTTCGGCTGAAATCCCAATGAAATGTAAATTTCTTGTCTTCTGAGTTTCTGGTAGTCTCTTGCTTTTCCTCCCACATGATTGCATACAGTACACGTACCGCGTCTCGAAAGAGGACCGTATCGAAAAAAAAACGTCGACGACAAAGACGCACGGATAATCCGATCACCGGTTAATCGAGGCCCGGATAAGCGAGGTTCTACTGTATATCAATAGCTTTTCCTCAGATGGTTGGCAGTACCAAGCTCAGTGTCATCAGCGTTGATTGGAGCAGGGCTGAATGGTTAAGCATCAATGTATCAATAAAGCCCAACCGGAAATTCAACAGAACTGTGCAAAAGTTTTAAATAGTTTTGGAATATTTCCTGATGTTGCGATGAGGATTCCATTGTACTTCGAGTGCACTAAGTGGTTTTACACAATATCGAGATACTAGGCAGTTTATGAGACATGAGAACTTTTACCGCAGTCTTAGAGGTCTGAATCATGCAATGCATGCAAAATTATATATTTAAATGACAGAATTAATCCCCAAGTCAATCCTCCCGGCTTCCCCCTCACCCTTCCTTTTCTGGCGCTCTCACTGAGGGATGCATCGGAGTATACCAAGCTGAAGGCAGCGAAATGGTAGGGGTCGTCCTGAAGTTCCGATTGGAGTTTACTTTGGGCTGTTGGGAAGTAATTTAGTCTGGAAGTAATTTAGTCAAGTGTTGGAAGTTCTGCAACATTCATTTCTTGTTTTAATGTCATTTAACGCGAGAGCAAAATGACTCTCTCTCTTGCAATTGATTTTCAGATTGCCCTTCCGAGATAAAGGATGAAAATCAAATTTCTGTTGGCTGCGAACGAAAAAATCAATCACGGCCTAATATCTCCTACCAACGTGAATGGAATACCAGTCAGCATGACAAAGTTAACTCAACATTGATGAAATGTTTACATTTTTGAGAGGATGTTGATGCTGAATGCACAGCCGACATTAGCGCAATTTTGAAAATATCAACATTGCAAGGACATTGTCCAATCAACATTACATCAACCTGAATCGGGCGAATCTGGCTAGACATTCGAACAAGAAACTTTTCCTGGTCACGATGTTAGATGGCGCCAAATCGCTAGCACAGAGAATTACCTCATATATGCAACTGGCACGCGTCCCCAGTACTTTTGGAACGGTATTTGATATTTTGCCCAAAGACGGTACCGGGAAAGATATTTGAATTCCTGGATATATTCGACGAAAGAGGCGACGCAACCCAGTGAGATCCTCGGTAATTTTTGCACGGGGAACGGACAGAACAAAGTTCAAGTCACTTCCCCAATTTAGTTCGGCTGACGCACAGAAATGACTTAAAAGAAGGAAATCGTTGAAATTCTGCATGTAAATAGCTTACATGTCCAAAAATAGATCATGAAATTTAATTTGGAAAAACCTCTTAATAGTCATTATATGGCGAAGTGAAATTATTAATGGTGTGAACCTTGTAACAGCAGGAGAAAGCCAGCGCTTAAAAAAAAATAAAACCAATCATAGAGGTGAAGCCAAAGACCAACTAGAAGATGCAAACTCCCTGTATTCCGTGGATACTATAATATCTGGCATACTCCCAGAGCATACCGTATATGTAAAAAATTCATTTCGATGCCGTAGCGGTATGTTCTGGATGCTAGAGAAAAAAGTATTTAGTTTGAGGCTTTTAAAATATTTTTCTCATATTTTTCCATCTGTCGACAATAGCCTGCTTCTTATAGTTGTATATTTATTAATATATGATTATGTATGCAATGTCATCACGTTGCATTGTCTAAAGGAAACGTTTATGCTAAAGGCTGTCTCCCAAATGAGGGCTGGAGAGGGAAGAGACCCTATAGAAGACAGTTGATAGGAATATCTATTCTTTTCTAATCCTTATACACTCGAACATACACCATTAATTTCTGGTCTTACTGCCTCACCTGAGGGCTAAAGGCACAAAAAAATCAAGAATACTATGAGAAAAATATGGCATAAAAGAAAGCCTTCATGGCGTCAAAGGATTTTAAATCTAAACAGTGTTGAGACTGCATCCGCCTCCCGCAGGAATATGTACATTTATGAGTTCAATGGAAAGGTCTGTCACGTTTTCTCAAATAACCTAGAGACTTGAAACTTGAAAAACAGGGAAACAAATGTATTAGTCTTTCCAACGCAATACATTAACATCAGGAACATACAATTTCCAGAAATGTTTCATAGCGCATAAAACTGGACTTGAATTTTACGCCACCCTACAAAAAATAATTCTCTACGAAGGCCTCTGCGATCTGCTGCGCGACTACTCCCCTCTACTGCCTTTATTGGGGTAGTTTGTGCTCTAACCATCACGGGGAGATAAAAGGAGAATCCCAATGGTGACGGCAAAGTTGAGGAGAGCGAAGAGTTGGAGAAAAAAACGATCCAGGATGCAAGAAACGATTCTCCAGTTCTCCATGTCCACCTGACGATAACATCGGCAGATCGACATTTCCCTCTCCCGTTCCGGTTTCTCTTGGCTTTCCGTAGGTGATGGAACCTCCCTCAGAGTCAAATCACATTCTGCAAGAACGAAATGGGCAATCATGGTGCTTGTGTGTATATGGAATCGAATCGCGCATGCCGAATTCATAATTGAATACAATAACCAAATGAAGGAATGACAGACGTAGTACCAGTTAGTAGACTGAAGTATTCCGTCAATTTGGCATGTAACAACTAGGTCCTTCATTTACAAGTCATTATACACTTTTTGATACCTATAGAAACATCGATAAACTATGGAAGTATTTTACTCTCACTTGGAATCATTCATTCGACCCTGCAAAGATGAATGTTTGAAAAGGACTCCTGAAAGTGTCTCTAACAGACGAATATCTTGTGTGCATTTGGAGCAATGCGCTTGATTATGATCCAAACCGCGTAGTAATGTACCTAGGTATACCTTCAAATGTACATTAGTTACTGGTTTCTGAGTCTTCGTACGTCGAAAGAGTGCAAACCGAGTCCTGTCTTATCCGTGACAGAGGAAGCCCTGAAACGATTTTTCCCTTAAAGAACATTTCCCAGATAAGATTCTTGCACAATCTGAAATTTCCCCTATTAGTTATTTTTCGGGAAGGAATTATCCCCGCCGGACACTTTCCGCTAGGGGGATTCACCCGAAAATGAAGCAATCAGGGCTCCATGTCAACCATCAGTCTTCATCATACTTCAGAATTAGTACTTAACAAGAAGAGGATATCTAGACCTTCATCTGCGATATTTCAAACACCCACTCTCTGAATGCGTCACATCCATCGACCAATTTCAATAACGCCCGTCATGCGACACTCCTCGAACGAAGTTGCTACGATCTATATGCCCTTCTGCATATCACTAGTCCAAAGTCATTATCTGGAGTTCAGGTTGCAATTTTTATGTTGCATGCGGGGCGGGGGAGCTACAGCAAGACGCTAAGCAATCTTTATTTCATTCAGGCTCTACTCCCTTAGAAAAATACTGATGAACTTGAAGAGATTGAGCCAGAAAACCTTCCCGAAAGCACGATGACAGGCTTCTACGGCATTCGTCGTAGGGTGAAGATAATTCATCGAACGTTCATGAGTGGTCCAGAAGTTGAATCGGAAACGAGACTCCATTCGACTATTTTTTCTCATTCTTCCAATTTAGAATTCGTCCTTGAACTAACCAAGGAGTTCTCCTCACTCTTGAAGGCACCTCATCGTGGAGGCTTCCAAAAGTATCTGGGACATGGTCGGGAGGCAATAAACTCGATTCAGCGAAGGACCTCAGCTTTTGTCTCCGAGCACGACCATGAACGTGGAGGATCATCACGTGGGAAGGTTTTTATTTATTTACGATTAGCGCAGCTAGATGAAGAATCCATGAAGGTCGATCGCTAAGAAGCGAAGGAAGGCATCACAAATTCCAGCAGGATTTTTTTTTCCCTTTGAGGAACAGACTGCTACAGGAACGTCTTTTGGGAAGTGTCCTTTTGAGGGGAAAACCTTATTGGGCCAGAACCATAAGGAGAAAATTCCGCTCTTGAAATAAATAATTCCGTGAATTTCCTTTCAGGGTAGAGTTGGGTATCTGTGAAACTATTGATGAGCTTCCATAGAAGTATTTCGTCTCTGAAAGTATTGATTGTGCGGATATGTCTAACGTACCAGTTATCGGTTCATTGCTAATGAGTTCGACTGGGCCCTCCCAAGCATGGGGTCCACTCGACTCGTTCTTTCCGCCGAAGAGAGAGGGAACTGGTATCCCATCGGCAAATCCCATCGCTCCTTTCTCATTCTCACACTCTCCCACCATGACCTGCGAATGCATCGTGACAAATGTGCACGCGGGAACCTCCCATTGGATGAGATGGACAGAGAAACACACGGTGCGGAAATTTGGCTCCTTCATGCACGTCAGTTTGGCCAACAACCGACACACGTTCTGGATCCAATGGGATACCCGGATGTCCTTCAGGTGATGAAGGTATAGGGTGAAGATACTCAACGCCACTTCTATTGTTATAAGGCTCAAGCTTGCACAGCAGTATTTCCCTGCAATTATCATCATGGCGTGAACATCTCCTATCTAGAATCGGTATGCTGCTCGTGAACTATTGAATCTTCATCGTTGTTGCTTCAAAATTAGCTTACAGCTTTGAATTTTCAAAAGATCAGAAGTGATTTGAGACCCAAGCTAGGGAAGATCACAACCTAAGAAGAATTTGGTGATTTTCCGCACCAGAACTGCGCAAGTGGAGAAGCACAAATGTCGATAAATTCCATGGCTCTACAAAAAAAAAAAAAAAATTGTTACATGTTTTTCCTCCCTCTGTTCTAGTGCATGCAAAGTGCTGCAGTTTCCGTTTCTAATATATTCTTCAATCGTTACATATGGCGCTGTTACATATGGCCAGACGACGAACTATTTCATTATTTTTGTCATTGGTCTTCGTATAGTCGCAAAAATTGGCTATTGGATCGAGTACACTGTCCAAAAGTGATGGAGATTCCTCGGTTGCATATTGTACCTAGGAGAGAGATGTTTTCGGAGTGCGAAAGGACATCGCGGATGGACATGAGGAAAACGATGGTCGTGAGCATGGCGGAGATTCCCAGCGTCACCTTCTCCCCGCTCTCATTCGGCATCAGGAACACCAGAAGGGCTAGATCCAAACCGACTACGCTCTCTTACTCGCTCTCGAGTGCTTATCCCCATTCGGTACAACAACGTACAAATGATTATTCTCATCCCATATGAAAGACCCTACTGTGGTCCTCTGGAGGGATCCCTTCGTGGGAAGTCAGTAATTTATAGAATACTATCATCAATCGAATATACATAAGGTCTCGTCATCTAATCCATATTAGCGCTCGTTCAGGCTCAAGAAATGGAGGAGGTACTGTAATGCCCAAACGTTGGCAATTCATCGTTGATACAATGTTGCACAGCGGCAACTCCTCAACGCTGAACTGCGTTTCATTTAAACCTTTTTCTCAACATTGAGGCAACATTGTTACGTTGAAAAATCACCCCTTGCTCAATGAAATAAGAATAAAAATAATGTACTTTCCTTTGCGGAATTATGGTGTATCCAGTGCCCTGCCAGTCAAAAATCAATAAATAAATAAATAAGAGCAAGAACTGTTATTGACACAACGTTGCTGTGCCGATTGGGCCGTTATTTACAGACTCACAGAGAGATTGGCGACATACCAAGGAAGTTGATGATGACCATGGGGAAGACATAGCTAACGACGAAGAATGATGCACGTCGCTTGATCCGAATGGCATAGTGCACTGCAGAGAAGGGATTCGGACAACACGGATCCAGTTCCAACCTCTCCTCTGCCTCGTAAGATTCTAATGTGAACTCCGCATTCTGAATATATGTCTCCAGCTCCAACGTTTTGTTGCGGTCCAATTTCATCTGAATCTGAAACGTCCCATTTTTACGAGGGTCACTCAATAAGTTATCTACCTGAATAAGAAAGAAACATCCGAGGGGAAAAATAACACTTTCTTTTTCAATGTAGTCACCTTTTAACTCAACACACTTATTCTACTTTGATTCCAAAGATTTTATTCCCTGGGAATAGAAGTCAACTTCTTGTACATCAAACCAATCAGAAACGGCAACTTTCAGCTCTTCATTGCATGAAAATCTCTTTCCCTGCAAAAATTTTTTCAAGTGTCTGAACAGAAAATAGTCACTAGGAGCCAGATCCAGGCTGTAGGGAGGATGGTTCAGCTCCTGAAAGCCACACTCCCTCACTGCTGCCTGAACATTCCATGATTTGTGGACGGGGGCGTTGTCATGGAGGAGAAGGACCCCCCTCGACAACTTTCCTCTGCGTTTTTCCTTTATGGTATCATGTAAATTTTTCATGGTGGTAGCATAGGAATCGTCAGTGATTGTACACTTGTCTGGCATGAACTCAAGCAGCAGTAGTCCCTTGCTGTCCCAAGACACAATGGCCATAATCTTTCCTGCAGATTTCTGAACACGAAATTTGCGAGGCGTTGGCGATCCCTTGTGCTTCCACTGCATGGACTCCTGCTTGGTTTCAGGATCCCAGTGATGAACCCAAGTTTCATCACCAGTTACTATTCTGGGAAAAAAAGTTTCCCCGATTTGTTTAGAAAACTCCAAGTTTTTCTTGCAGATGCCAGATCTGTTCTTCTTCTGAGCTAGCTTATCCCATTTATTGTTGGTATTTCATATAAATTTCCATGTTGCTTTGTCAATTAGCAAACGCTCTTTTATGTGCAAGAAACCGTTTGCAAAATTAAAGCTTTCATATTCAGGTAGATTGAGTGATATTGAGTGGCCCTCGTACCATCTGGAATTCGTCTGGTGTCTATGGTTATCATAATGGCGTGTGAAGGATGATATCGTGCACAAATTAGCATTTTGAGGAAGTCCAGAAATTGTATATCATTAAAATCGACATGCACATTTCCTTTCCCAAGAAGCACACGCGCGGTGAGTCAACATTGATTCAACGTTTGACGTCAACACAGTTAACGTTGAAACATTGACCTGTCAACATTGATTCTATATTAAAAGTTCATATTTATAAACCTTAAGGGAACGTTGACATCAACAATATATCAGAATTGATTCAATGTTTAACTGCAACATTGCAACGTTGCCTATTTGCGACTCCATATTGGAAATTCATTTTCTTGAACCTTGCAGAAATGGTGAATCCACGATGGTTCAAAGTTGATATGAGACATGTCTGAATGACATATTTAAATCGTCCGCATGCGTGATTTCATTCCTGAAGTAGGATTTGAATATTACGAGGTATCTTTACACCTTTTTTACATCTTTTTTAAGATCTCCCACTTAAGGTCTCCCGCTCCAAGCTCAACATGAACTTAGCAAGGAGGGGCAGTGAGGGAGCTGGAAAGGAAGCGAGCAAGTTACCATGGCTACGTCCTGGGACCAGGACCTGAAACACAGCTTGCAATTTTGGGTGTCGAATGGGAAGTAGGAGACGTCCACGTCGCAAGTAGAGCGGAAGTTTGCATCAGTGAGCAGAATCACCTCGCCCGTCGAGCTCACGATCGCGTTCGTCGTCAGCAACCGTTCTGCGTAGTTCGTCGATGCACTGCAACGAGCAACGAGTTCCGTCATAATTCACTTCCTTAGGAACTACTGCGAGCGAACGGCGCGGGAATTCGGGTGCTTGACCAGTTTTCACTCGGCTATGTGTCTCTCTCACTCTAGTATTCTACACTCTGAACGTGGGGCTTCGAAAGTTTCCCCATTGTTTCGCTACTTTAGCTATCCTTAACAAATTCCGTGCGAAATGCAACCTGAAACGTAGAACGAGTAGAACGCATTTGCCAGAACTCTTTGTGGCTGAATCGTGACTGAGACCATGATACCTATTCAAGAGGATGATGTCCGGCGTCCAGATGGATGAGTAGGGTACCGCGATCTGCTCGATTCCACCGTAATCCGTAGGGTCCCATTTCAAATAGACATCTGTCCATCGTTGAATGACCTCAACGTTGGTACCGAGAGCCTGGTTCCTCTCGTCCTATCCAACGTTATCGCAAGTACTTCATTATCAGCTGCAACAGTAACCGAAAATATAGCATATGCGGTAACAAACCTGACCAAATCGGTGATCCAATAGAGAATGAGCTGAAAGGTGACCACGAGTGAGGTATTGGGTGTCTCGACGGGGATAACCATCGAATAATTTACAAAGAGGTTCTTTCTGAGCTGAATTTCCTTCTTGCTTCCCTCCAGAAGCCTTCCATCCCATAGGATGAAGTAGAGGAAACAGAAACCGTGCCTCATGTCCCCTGGGTGAATCCACTCACCCCAATCTCACTGTGTAGAAGTATCCCCTTTCCGCGACGACGCCTTAGCTCGATTTCTTCGTTCGTTCCTATACGGGTGTAGATAATGATTGTGACCAGCTCTTTCCATTGCTATGATATTATGCCTCACGAACGTTGCTTATTGATTGCGACTGCCTTAGCTGAAAAAATCTACTCGAAGCAATAAAGGGGAAGAGCGGGTTTTCATCTCGTCAACAATGAAGAACACAGCCTCTCATTTATAACATGTCTATTATGAACGCTGGCTGGTGTCGTAATGCATTATTATGGATTTAAAAAAAAGGATGAATATGAGGAAATGGCGGAAGGAAAAGGTAATTACGAGGGACGACTGAAAATTTCTGAGTCTAAGTAGGAAGCGAATTTGCAAGGAATGTTTTGGTTATATGTAATATACCTGTAGGCCTTGTGATAGATTGGACAACGTTTCATCACGATTTCCACAGAATCCTATATTTATAGCCTAATGTGATTGGTCAGGTGTAGCCGTCTGCAATCATGGGAAAATTTTAAGCCCCGGGCCGTGATTCGGTACCTTTTACAAAAAGGGTTAAGTGCAAAAGATACCCACACGGATATGCAGTAGACATTGGGAAGTGATACCGTATCACTTGCAATTGTGAAAAAGTGAATGGCGTATTTTAAACGAAGGGTCATTTTTGAAGACGACGCTCGAAGTGGACGTCCCTTCACTGCCTCGCCGATGGAAAACATCGACGCCGTGAACGAGATCGTCTTAGAAAACCATCGAGCGACGACTCGAACCATCCGACAATGTGTGGTTTTCTGGTCTTCATTGAGGTTCCGTGGCACCCATCGGGCGTACACCTTCCTCATTTGCAACTTTAAAAATATGAATCACATGCTCAACTTGCTCTGAGATGGTACGACCCATATCCCCAGTCCCAGCTGGGGTTACTTTCGCTGGCCACAGGCAAAAGAGAGAATCTGTATGACACAACGGTTGAGTTCGTGCTAATTACAGAATGATTCAAAACGACCCTTTATTTTAATTTTTCGGTAAAGTGTTACATGCTTGAAGGATTTCGTAGTAAAAAATACGGGAAAGGAAAATAAACGGACTGGCCTCAACGGCGAACAACAGAAGGGAGGCGAAGAGGATGGAACGTGTCGCAGCAGTTAAGAATCGATACTGAATATCGTTATGCCTCTTCCCGTCGTTTTATTACAACCCGACTCCAGATCTGTCAACACAGGTGTGCATCCCTGACATTGCATTGAAAGGAAATCGCATGTTGGTGGGAAAACGAGGCGAAAGCCACTATTTGTTTCGATATCGGTAGAATACATAAACTTGGAACTTTTGTATACCCACTAGAAAATAGTTTCGATGACACAAACGTCATGATGTGATTGTGTTATATGCATATGAAAGCGGTTTATTTTTCCACTGGGCTGGTATTAACATTTTTCGCTGAGGTATTTTTCTAAAGCGCTGGAAAGGGAATTCCTATTTTGAGCGGAAACTATGTATTCCATTTTTTTTTTCAAGTAGTTATACAGTTGCAAGAAAACAACAATCACTTCGTGCGAGAAAAGGGCAAAAGGAGTCTGCTTTTTTTATACTAATACTTGGAATCTGCTGTAACCCTAAGAACGGACCCATTTATTAGCCAAAATTGTGATATCCATCTGGACTTGGAATTTGATATATAGGCTTTTTAATTGAATTTTTCGTCATGTACTTTCCTCGAATATACCTTCTTCTCAATCTTACTCTTATGTTTCTTAATGATATGGGAATTTTCCCTTTCTCGCTCCACCATTGATTTTCCTCCTCGGAAATATCCTCTTGGTCCCTGAATAATATCTCCGAAATAAAAAGTGAGTTGCACTCTTACGCAAGGACTCTGCCTCGGGAACTGGCTTGCCCAAGGAAGACATCCGAACAGGGAAATAGACTGGTACTGCTCCGTTATCCGTCGAGACGCTGGATAATTTGCTGGAAACCGCTGGGTAAAACGCTAGGTAAAATGCTTCGATAAATGCTGGATAATGGCGATGATCTGCGCGACTTGCCGTCCACGCAAGCCCTGTAGGCCTGCGTGGATGGCAAATCACGTCCGTTTGCCCGGCAAGCAGATTTCTTGTCCACTTCACTCGAACACGATTATCAGCCATCGAAGAGGTGGCATGGGGTCAGTGACGAGGATTTCTCATTCGGCTCTTCACAGTCCCTGCAGAGTCGTAATACACAATCCGAATTTTCTTCATTAATGCACTAATAGCCAAAAAAGGTTCCTACACGCATTATTGCATCGTTATAATCATTAATGCATGCGTAAACTTCTCTTGACACATGAAAATGAAAAGCGAGAAATCTAGAGCTAGGTACAAGCAAACAGTGAAATTTGTTGAATTCTTCCCTTTGACACGATATAATTTTATCACCGGAACAGCAAAATGAAATAAATAAATCACTCTTAAGATCATTTGCATCGCAAATTGTAAGCCATGTGTCAGAAATAGCCTCATCATGAAAGTTTCGGTTAGATGACATTATACTGTCATCACAAATTCTCCGAACGGTTAAGCGCAATTGGTTAGTGATGTGTGTTGGCCGGCTGCTTATCTCAATCGAGATGGGACTGAGAAATGATTGGGAAAAGTCATTTTGTAATGCAGTCGTATTCTCCCGATGGTAAGACGCAATTTACGTATGGCCTTAAATCCACTGATTTATGCAGTGGGATCGAATGGACCAAAATGCCGTCGGTGTAGCTTACCATTTGGCTGCGTGTGATCCTTCAGGTGCAGTTTTTATGACATTCTTTGGCTTCTAAATGACCCTGCCAAGTTCTCCTGGACGATTGGAAGGCGGTTGTTTGGTCTATTATATAACATTTGAGGATAAGACAAATGGGAACGATCCTTTTTGCGGCGAGTTGTGACGCGAGAGACAGAACTCGCCCAATCATTAAAGTTCTGGAGTGATATATTTATTCTTTAATCCTATATTCATTGAAAGGTTATGTAAACACTTTCATACATCATCACCAGTTACGGAGAAAGAAGGAAGAATTCGCCAAACAGGAGCCCGTTGTAATTTTCAGAAACGTGCAGGGAGTTCCAAAGTGCTTCTCTTAGGGCTACAACAGTTACTGAAGTGTGAGTGGCCTTCACATTCGAACTGAGAAACGGCAGAAACATCTGTCGATGATAAAATTGGGTTTAAATGTAGCCGTATTCTCCCAAAGATCAGAAATAGTTCAAAGCACTTACGCTCACGAAATGTATCGTCTGGTTCATAGCAGGGAACTTTTCCATAATTTTTCATGCGAATTCGGCTATACCATAGAGTCATGCGTATAGCTTACTTACCATCAAAAATTAATGTACAGGTACTATCCATCTTCCAGGGCAATTGTTAGGACGTTCTTGGTCATGACAGGATTCCTAATGGATAGCGTCAGGTGTTCCGTGAAAATAGGCGTACCAATACCAGTACTTACACGATTGTTAGCCACATTATTTATGAGAGCATTAAACAAATGAATAATTATCATTTCTGCCGCAAATTGCAATCTATGAGTCAGAACTCGCTCAGCCACGGAACTTCCTATGAGATAACGTTATCTTGCAATCCAACGTTCGCAGGAAAATTGCGCAAAAAGTCATTCAGGCAGCGCCGGCATCATTTCCGGAGTACATATGACAACTTCGCCGTATCAGAGTCACTTACGAAGGGCCTGGAGTTCACAAGGGTTAAGGGGACCCAGTACCCTTTCATTTTGGGTGGCTGGTAAGGCTGGCTCGGCCTTATGAGGTGCAATGACCCATCTCAGAGAATGCATGAATTGGAAGAGAAAAGAAGAGCCTCCTCTTCTTCCTGGATAGGCTTCCTGGATTTCATGCTCCCCCCCCCCTCGCATCATCCAAGACCTTAAAAACGGGGAGTTTGGGGGGAGTGGAGACACTTTCCGACATCGATGAAACGCTTCGGTCCAGCTCTTTTATCAGGGAGGGTACTGCGCCCTCTTTCGCGAAATCGGATACTGAACTATCCTGCAGACTGTTTATCTCGACTGAGATAAAACCGTGGGGAGACTGAGTCAGCTTTACATGTAGCAGCGTTCCTCGACGATAAGGTGCAGTGAATATGTACCCTTACGTTCACGTGAGGTATTCTTTTTTTAGTTCAGGGCAGGCTATTTTTGTTTGATTTGAGCTGTGAGTTCGGGTAGACCATAGAGCTGTCGGTATAGTCTACTTTCCATTAAGCTGAAAGTATAATATCCTTCTTCCAGTGCAGTTAATATGACATTATTAGGTTTCACAGAATTCCTATGAGACATTGTCAAGTTCTCCTTGACGATGGGAAAGTGGTCATTTAGTCTCTTCCCCAGACGCAAGATTCCTCAGCAGTCTCTCATTCAGGGCACGAATGACCCAGAAAAGTTATACCAGCGCGAGAAGGTGATGCGCCACTCCAAGAGGCCGTATACGACCAAATTCGAAAAGGAGGGATTCCGGATCATGGGAATCGCCGTCACCCCATTAAATGAGAAAACGCCTTCCCCAGAGGTGGAAGTCCTGGCTGGAGGAATCAATGAAGACCATGTTCACATCCTCCTTAGTCCACCCCCTGGGCAACCGCAGTTTTGGGGATGTAACGTGGACATTTATGGGGAAGGAAGGGGCAGCGTTCGCATCGTCACGGCCTCCTGACGTCGTCCTGCGTCTTGCCAAATAGAGCTTTGTTTTGAGGTTCACCTGACGACGTTTTGACCTCCGTCTGTCGTTTCCTCAATCCTCAATAACCATGGGTGAAATTAATTAGGCATGTATGTTCGTGTATTGGGAAAACCCTCGCTGTGTCGGGGATTCTGTGACTTTCTTTGAAGAAAATTTTAATTTTATTCCATGATATGGCTTTTCATATTTTCTATTCATTGTTATTAGAAAATGAGTCTGTATTCCAAGTATTTAAAAAAATATGCAACAAATTCAGGTAGGGTAAAGCATCACCGAGCGACATTTAAGAGTATGGGATCGTCGTGCGATGCGATGAAAAGAAAGCGTGGCGAGTCAGGAGACGAGACTTGGAGAATATTCTAGACGTGAACAACAAAAGTTCATCTTGTTAGCATTCAGCCTGTTTGATACTGAGCTTGCCCTTCCTTTTGAGCACGATTTATCGTAGGATGTGCACTTCCTCCGAAATTATATCGAATTACGGCTAATGAAGTGGTGCCAGACGAGGTATGTCATTTGCTATTCGCGCATCTTAGACCAACAATATTCGGATATGACCTTTAGATAACTCTAAACTTCAGTTTTGAACAAGGGAGAAGCAATTGCAGCTTCTGGAAACGAACACAGAGGGATGTCGCCCGATGATTTCATAGGAGATAGAATCGCGGTGCGATATGGAGTTTTCGCTTCATGAGCCTGTGCGTTATGGGTCGACCCCAACTTCGTCTATCCGTAACCAACTTGACGATCCACCTCATTTTTCTCTGCGAAAGACGTACAATCTGACGTGTCTTTCGTGGCCGTTAAAAATCTATGCTGTCCCAATCATAAACAAATTACTGCAGTTCCATTCATAAAGAGATCGCATCGTGCTTTTCGTCATCTTTCCATCACAGGGAATTTTTAGATTCAAGAATGACAATATCGAGAATTTCGAACTAAGGTGGATGATGCTGGATAGTGTGCGAAAGATGACAATCACAGAAGCACCAGTGTAATATGGGATTCCTCGAGCCACTCTTGATGCAATTCACACGAAACCAAAATCGGTTTCTTTCAATTCCAAAGAAATTGTGATCGATTGGAAACCGGGAGCTCGTGACGGCTGGTCGCACAAAAGATGCACGGGGATTGGGTTTCGGAATGTAGCTAACGAGGACATAGACTATTTCTATATCTCGTGTCCCACATGCGTGTCCTTCAAGTAGGCCACACGAAAAATACTCGTCACTAGACTAGTCGAAAATCAGAAATTCATAATTTTTGCAACCGCTACGTGTGCAATCACTAACTTAAATTATGATTGAACCAGGAGGAACCGTTATATTCGCATTAGATCGCAGGGTGTCCATGAAGTGACTTGTGGACAGTTTTTTTCATACACAATATGGGGGGACCCCCTTTTTTATTTTTGCAGGCTATTTAACAACAGACGTCGGAATAGTGTCACAACTTTTGTTCCTACACTCTAACTGGAACTGAAAATTCATTTAACACCTCCTTGTTTCAATTACAGACTTAAAACATTTGGAGAGTAGCCCTCAGAATCGCCATTGCAGATTGGAACAGGATGCATGCAATTAATGCGCATTGGTATCAGGTTAGAAAATCTCTCCACATCTCAACTCTCAGCATGAGATATAAGACATGGAGAAATGCTCCAGAGGCGTCGACACCTTTGTGACTAAATCATCATAATTGGCTCTGGCCTGAGCCCACTCAGTCAAGAAAGGAATTAATGAAGATAGTACGCATTTTTCTTGCGATAAAACTGCTGAAAACCATGAAAAGGTGATTCACTGGTAATTTACCTTTAATATTATCGATAAGCAGTGCTAGGGTAATTACCCGTAATCCGGTAACGTCACGGTAATGTTACCACCACTAGCAACCTATTGTAGACATATTTATTTTAAAAATATTCCCCCAAAACTCAGGGCATGTTCCTCTGAAGTCAGACTTTTCTGAATTCTGAATCATAATAGCTACTTGTGTACCAATTTTCAGATTTCTACCTTATCTAGAACATGATTCGATTTAGCGTCAGTCACTCAGTCATTCAGTTACTCACGATCGTCTATATATCTTAAAATAAATAATAATGGAGGATTCTCATTCCCATTTAAATTATTGGAGGAATAAATTAGTTTAGCAATCGTGGGGTACCCAATAGAATAAAGTCTCAAAAGCAGTTCGCTCCCTCTCCGAACATTTCCTTCTCAAATCAAATGAATTCAAGTTTTACTCCATACCTCTTCCACTCCTACTCTGACTTATCTGGAATAACTTGGGAATTTCTCGAGGTCTAAATAGTGTTTATGATGGGAGCAAGCGACGAACATGATGAATCCGTCACAGTTCGTTCTGCACAATTGCAGACCTAAATTATTCAATACTTCACGTATTGTCACATTCGAGTACTCCTTGTGCACTCGTGTATTTTGTTACTACTCGACAGATGCCATGCACTCAATCACAGAAATAACTCAAATCGAGCGAGTTAAGAAAAATGTCATTCTGAGTTACGATTTCGGTGCATGTGCTGGAATTCCATCTAATCCCGCAAGAGAGCACTTTATATTCCACGAAACGTGAGTTTGATATTTTTTAATCGTCATAGATTTTACTTCCTCGCCTCCTTTCCTCTTGTCACGAAGCCAGGTTATAAAGGAGAACGAGGCGGGGCTTTCACAAGTACAAACCAATATGGCATAGCAATATATTTATAGTTCATACCGTCAGCTTCTTCTTGGCACTGGACGGCATTCCGAAATCCCGCTCCTTCAAGTTTTTTTATCGCGTTTTTTATCTCCGCGCTATTGAGCGGAATGAAATACAAGGTAATTCACAAGGTAGAGACCCCGGATTTCCCTATTTTCTTTATTTATGTACCGATTTCCATAAATTTGGTTAAACCAGATCTCATTCCATTACAACTTAATCACAATTAACTTAAAAATCAAGAATATTTGTACAGTACAGTAAAATGTGATGACACTCTTCCGTTAGTCACAACTGCACTTTTCTCAACCAGATCCAAGCTATATTGGCGTCTGCCGCTTCTGCGGTATATCTTTTATAGGGCGGTTGCTGAGTGGGTGGGGCCAGTGTGCAAATCGCCTAGATGAGAACGAATTCTGCTAAAAGGAAAATATTTATCCGCGAATCTTACTAAAACAGGATTGTCGAAGTTTCGTTTTGTGATGTTTGATACGTTAATGTTCAGCTCCTATTGCGTCCAACAGAGCTAAACATCACCAATTAAATATCACAAACGCCAACTTCGACACTCCTGCCCCGATTAAATATCTGCCTAAGCGTAGTATATAAATGGAGTACATCATACTCTCCCGCGTCAATTTTACGCGTACTGTCTGGGCTGAAATTCTTCAATCGGAAACATATTTTCTATAGTGGTGCATACTTTTTAAAAGTCAACTGCGATTCTAATATTAAAAAGTTATGTTATTCTAATGAATCGGTCGTAGAGACTAGGATGGCCCCTAAAATCATCTTGAGGGCTGAGAGACCGAGACTGATCTCCCATCTGTTGAGCAAATACGCAACTGTTACTGGACATGCGCGAACGACGAACCACTCACGTTCGCACGCTCCTGTACCTTTCCTATGTATGTGAATAGCAGGTGAGACGCTATATCAGTTGTTGCCGAGGTGGCATTGGGTTGATAGAAATGATCCGTGCCTTCCTGGTAAATATTTTTTTAAACTCCAGTTTTATGTGACAAGAGTTTAATCAGTATGTTAAAGTGACTTTTTTTTAAGCATGGGAAGTCAAATTGTATCATCTTCCTCCAAACCTTCATCGGCCGTTATGTCATCGCGCACCAATTTTAGTTCTACGCTCTTCGCAGTTTCAATAATGCTACTTCATGGAACACAGTTTAGCATCGTTCGTGCAATTGGCGGAAGGCATCAAGGAAGATCACGTCCAAATCAACCTCACTCCACCTACAATCGCATTTATTTATGTCACTTTATTGGGAAATTCATTGAGGAGGTCCAGCGTTCGCATCGTCCCGGCCTCGTGACGTCATCCTTCCTCTTGCGAAATCGAGTTTTGTGCTGAGGTTTACCTGAGCGTGTGTTCACCCCGTCGGTCGTTCCCTTGATCGTCGATGACCTTGGGTGAAAATTATTCGATGTGTGAGCTCGTGTATTAGGTAGATCCTCGCTACGCCGTGGATGAAGTACGTAGTACATTCCTCTGAAGAAAGGTTTCAATGTATTGCGGGATATGGCTTTTTATTCTGCATTTTTGCAATTAGTGAAGTAAGGTTTCCAAGTATTCGTTAAGAAACCCGAGTCAGATTAATCATGCATTTCGATGCATCATATCAAGAATCTCCATTGCCATCGGTCATTTAAGACCACCAGCTACATCATCGTGTCTAAAGAGTAGTTCGTGTTGGAGTATATCATGTCTGTCTCCATTACTTTGAAACACTAAGGGTTTCATGTGTTAGTAATAGGACACTGACATTCAGGATGCAGGCTCAACTGTCTCCATCCCTCTTTATCAGGTTATAGGTCAAGCCAAGCACAGCGTCATCACCATTGATCGGAACTGGGTTGGATTGTCAAGCATGGGTGTGGCAATAAATCCAATCCGGAAGTTCAGCAGAATTATTGCAGTATCTGCTGACCCATTCATGCTGCTTATGGGATGATGCCCACAATCCTTAAGACTTTGGGAGGAAAGAACATTTTTCACTTTCTACCACCCGAATTGGATCCTTCTGCATCATTTTTTGTTGACTGGAGATATTTCGATGAGTGTTCGTAGATATGAAAGCCCATTTCCAATGACTCATCAGGTTGTTATCTCCAACCTCCTATCGGGAAGAAATTCCTTGATAGCTAAGTTAAAGAAGTTGGTTCATGAGAATCGTCCCACGGCACTGACAGCAGGAGAAAGCCGACGCTTTTAACGACAATCTTGGAGAATATAAAGTCAATGACAATCCGGAAGAAGGTGAATGCTGCGTATATTCCGTAGATACTATAGTGTCTGGCATATTCCAACAGCAATCTGTAAATGTAAATAATTGGTATTGATACCGTTGCAGTATGAACTGGATGGTGTAAATAAACACACATCCAGTTTCAAGCACTGTAAAATTTTTCCTCTTAGTATTATTTTAAATTTGTTACCAAATGCCTCCTTTTCATAGTTGTATACTTATTATAATGTGCTTAAGTATGCAATGTCATCACCTTGCATCATTCAAAGGAAAAGTAATTTCGTTCAAGGGTGCTTTTCAAAGGACTGGAGGGGGAACAGGCTCCAAAGTAGAGATTCCACGACTTGAAGGGAAACTGTATTGCCTTCCTTCTCTGATCTTTACACGCTTAACACAAAATTCAATGCAGGCCTTACCTCCTCACCTGAGGGGTGAAAGCACAGCACAATCAAGAATACTATGACGAGAACACTACATAAAAAGCAGCCTTCAAATCTGAGAAATCGGTAAATCAAAATGATTTACTTTGGTCAATCTTTGGCTTTCGATTTTCTTAAAGAGGAAAAGTTATCAACATGGAACTCTGATTCATATCAGTCTATTCCCAATCGCGCCGAGTCGTCTGAGAGGTGTCTACAAAACCAATAGGTCTCTACAGCCGAGTGGAGAGGGGCGGTTGAGTCCCGTCTGTTCTTGAAATTCTGCTGGTATTGCCTGTCAGCACATATTTCCGTGAAAAATTGTGTGCGACTCGCGGGCATCTGCAGGGTAAGGAATGCGGCATGCCAACCGAATTGAGTTTAACACCCCTGGTCTAGCCGCATGTCGAGTTCCGTCTTTCGCTTCAGCATGTCGAAGAAGGGCACCTCATAAACCCTCGGGGCAATGCACTCATTGTTGAGGGATTGAAAAGCAAGCGCGTGAGAGAGTGCACGGTCTCTTCGCCATTAAAATATAGGATGCGCTTAAACAGTATCATATCCAAAAGGACAGCTATTTTCACGCCCAAAATACATGAATTTCATCGACTGAATATTCTGTGTTCATGGTGACAAAGATTTAAAATATTAGCAATGCCGTGACTACATCCACTTCAAGCGTGGCAGTAATAACATGTTATGACAGCACTGTGAATGACTGTCGCTTTTTTTTGACAATCTAGACACTGGAAACTGGAAACATAGGAAACTAATTTTGCAGTGTTTCCAATGTGGTACAACAATATCATTGACCTACATTTTTCAGAGTGTTTCAGAAGGCGTCACACATGATGCTTTTTTTGTCCGTCACCAGACATAAAGTAAAGAACTTTTTCACGAAGGCTTCAGCGATTTACTGAGCGACTACTTCCCTCTACTGCCCTGATTGGGCTCATTTTTGCTCTATCCATCACGAGGAGATGAAAGGAGTATCTCTATGGTAACGGCAAAGTTAAAGAGAGAGAAGAGATAGAGAATCATTCGATCCAGAATGCAAGAAACGATTCTGCAGTTCACACTCTCCCACCTGAAGATAGCTTCGGTTCATCCACATTTCCTCCACCCATTCCCTCTTCTCCTGGCATTCCATCAGAGGAGGAACCCCTCTTGGGGCCAGATTCCTCTCTACAAGAAGGAAATTAGCTGTCATGGTGCCTATGTGCATAAAATCGAATCGTGCACGCCGAATTCTTAATAAAATGCAAAAATTAGTTGAAGAAAGGACAGAGTATTCCTTTGAATGGGCAAAAAGGAAGGAAGTTGTAGATTTCCTTGGATCTTCAAGAATGAAATCTAGCGACGCTTCCTTACATCTATAGAAATATCAATGCGACTATCGAAGGATTCTACTCTCGCATCGAAACATTTATCCGCCCCTGCAACGTTGAAAGGTACCTCTTATGATTGGCTCCAAACTGACGATTTACGTTCATGCATTTGCATCAATATAGATGTCGGGAGGGCGCAGTAATATAGAACTACGAATGCACATTAGTTACTGGTGCCCGAGACTTTTGCGCGTCGAAAGAGCGAAAGCCATGTCCGGTCTTTTCCATGACAGAGGAATCGCAGAACAGATTCTTCCCGTCTTCCCGTATACGGTAGAACAGATCCCAGATAGGATACTTCCCTTATCGGAAACACCCCTTTAACCCTTCACGTTATGAGTTTTGACCTGATCTCCTTACCCGTACAAAAATCTCACCGGTTATTCAACGTTGAATCAACGGTGAATCACCGGTGAAATGTGTTTCAACGTTGAATCAACGTTGATTCACCGGTGAATCAACAGCGGGTGTTGAAAAAAAAAAAAAACTGTCCTCTGACAGCTTGGGAGAGGGGAAAGAGGGGAATCCCCGATATTTATCTGATGGTTAGGGGAAAATTCCCCCAAGCACCTTCGCGCTTGTCTTTGTTATCCTTGTGAGACGCGGTTGAACTATGCTATTACCCACATCTCTCGGTAGCCGTTAAGACTGCAAGTCAGTCTCTCCCGGTGTCAGTAGTTCGGCTTAAAGATGTTGTGCAGTGATGTGAATTGGTTCCTTTGACGTTAGGCTAGCTTATCTCAGGATTTGTGAACTTTCAACTATTCAGCCCGGTAAAGGCTAATGTAAAATGCGTTCAGAATTCTGAGACTAATAATCAGACCGACAAGTCTTGAGCTTATATTGCTTATATATAAAATTTTGCCGACTATTGCACGATGGGATTCTCTTGTGCAAGTCATGTTTTTATTCTTAGATCACAACACCCATATGAGTGTTGTGATTAACATATCTCAAACATAGCCTCAGTGTTAACCCATCAAGCCGGTCATTAAACAAGGCGGTAATACATCCATGAGATGTCATTGAAGTGCAATACTGTACCATACTGGACGTCACTCACGTCTTTCCGCCGGAGTAGATACGAGTATTCCATAGCGGACATCACAGTGACGTCGAACCCACTTGATGGGTTAATGTTACACCTATCATATAAGACGAGAATCACAGCAGAGTATTTCCATTATTGATATTGCTTCATCTCCATTTCGTTGTTGAAATCACTTTTCACTGTATATTTCCATAAATTTTGCTTTAAATAAATTATTCATAATACATTATAATAATTATAACTCAATGTTGAATAGTGTTGAACCCCTGTTGAATAGACGTTGAAAACCAGTGATTCAACAGTAATTCACCGGTGAATCAACAGTAATTCACCGGTGAATACTGTTGAACCCCTGTTGAACAGACGTTGAAAACCGGTGAATCACCGTTGATTCACCGGTTTCAATTTCAACATGTTGAAACTTTTTCTGTACGGGTAGTAATGAAGGTACGGTGCATGTGAAAACTGTTTGATAGGTTAAGTAATTTCCTGGATGGGATCATCCTTGCCGGACACTTTCGAAAAGGAAAAGCAACCAGTTCTTTAAGTCAATCATCAGTCCCTTCATTCTTCGGAATCAGTACCCAAAAAGAAATGTCACAAAATGTGAAACCTCGCTCTCATTGCCAGTACAACCTTCCAAAATATTCTACTTGAAGAAATATGTGAGATTTACACACAGTCACTTGGCACTGCTTGATAATATCCTGTAGAAAAGTACTGCAAAGCAATAGACATGAATAACATCCATTATATGGTGATTTCTGAGAGCAACTGCTTCTATGTCCTCCTGAAGAAGGCCAATGAGGAAAAGAATGCTGTTCATGTCAAATGGGTAATGCTTATACAAGTCGAATTCGCAATAAGCATCAAGAGGATTGATTCTGTAGTGGAGAACTCTTTCACGAGCAAGAGCCTTCTCTAGAAGATATTTGACGCTTGAATGTGTTACCCATGTTATTCACTAGTCCACTTATCCACTCTGCTAGGAGATAAGTGAAGGGGGTCCCTCCCTTAGATTTGAGCAGTCCACTTCAGCTAGATGCTATCCTTAAGAAGGATTTTGAATAGGGTCATCCATTCAAGTAGGGTGCATAGCCGAGAAAAGTTAGTGTCCTGCTCAAATTTAAGCATAGGATTAAGCATAATCATAGGAGACTGAGATAAGACCTATATTAAATACGGCCCCAGGTTGCAATATTTCTGTGGGGCGAAAAGTCCCCATGAATGAGCTGCGGAATCTTCGTTTCATTCATGCTCTGCTCCCTCTGAAAAACAATTATTAACTTCAAGAGATTGAGATAGTAAGCCTTCCCGAAGCGCAACGGCAACCTAAAGTCCCATGAGAAATCCTCAAGGTGGCTATAATCAATCTTCACATTCAATCATGAGGTATCGGAGGGAATCTTTCTAATGGAGGAGAATTGACGGATGAATAGTGGAAAGGTTTCAGACATAACCCAAATATATGGAGTCATTTCCAACGATTCCTTTCGGAAGCTCCACCACTTTCTTATTATACAATATAATAAAGCTTCTGAAAGGAGATGAGACAATTATGAATCATTGAGAGCAAGAAAGTTCATTCATGAGCTCTTATGCTACATTGGCATATGCAGTTTAACAACTGTTGCAGTATCAGACTAAACGGATACCTTGCCGTCACGTATTCAACAATCTAGCCACTCAGCAATGCAAAAATGAGTTTCCCATCAGTTGCCTTCTTTTTTCAGATATATATCAAAACGTTGGATGGATGGGATTCACAGTTGCGAAAATTGCTTCATGCATTTTTCTCATCTGGGTAATTCTCATCTTGATAAGGTTCTTCCATCGGAGACTTTCAGCTCCAGGGAGCAATTATTAACATTTCTGTCATTTCAGTAAAACGGTGAATTTTCGTTGACCTAAATATGTGAAAATAGCTGATTCGTTATAATGTCAGATCATAAATGACATGACTTTCCGGATGGATACCAGAAAATGTTTCTCTCTGGAACTTGAATTTATTTTCCAGTGAGGATAGAAGTTTATCCATGAAAACTTCATGATTCTCAATTGTTCGATTCAAGTGAAAAGAATGTGCTCATTATTACGGTTTTTACTGAAAATGGAGAAAAATGGCTCACCGGAGGTAAGTTTCGAACCAGACGACGTCGTTGAAGGATGAGAAAATTTCACTCATAGAAGCCAAGGCGCAATCCACGCGCATGTACGATATATCTAAGGCCGCCCAGGTGCAGGGGGAAATATCCTCAGGATTTGGGCATTGGGACTGTCCGGATGTCCAAGGGCTGAAGAAAAGTAATAGAGAGGTAAGGGAGAGGAACATCCACTTTCGCATTGTCTTCAATTGCTGAAAGGGAAGCATGAAGAGCATGGAAGTGACTGGCAATGTTCCCATCTATCCAGGCCCCCTTTAATAGTCGCTGCTTTCCGGGATTAGAATAGCACAAAATGATAGATTTTTATGCAGAGTTGCGACTTTCATTTCGCGTAAAGGTTCCACGTAGGAAGGGACGCGTGGTTCGGGGCAAAGTTAACCAGTGCCAGTTACGAAATTCTTATTTCCTGAAACATTCTGGCATCGCAAATGTAATTTCGATAAACAAAATAGCGATTATACTCTCACCTCAAATTAGGGAGCGCTTCCTGGACACCTGCCTTCCACCCCATGACGTCTGGCTGATGAAAAATACGTGATGAAGATGAAGGTCAAAAGGACCACGGGGCACGATCGCGAAGTGAATTCTTTTCTCATTTAGGTTCCAATTCTTTGCACATTCATTAAAAAATTAAGGAAATAACAAATCCGACTCATAACATTTCGGTCATTCCATGTCAACTGGAATTTTATTAAAATGGTAGGAATTATCCTGGAATAACCACGAAACCAGGTCTCTAACTGGACCCGTTTTTCGGTGTTTGTCACCGAGAAACGACTGCAGTTAGAGACCCCAGCTCGAATAAAGATGGAATAAAGCAAAGCATATAAGGGAAGCCATGAAGCATCCCCACTTTAGTTTAAGGCGTATTGTCTAAGCTGCAAAACTTCATTCGAAAATATGATTTTCATAATGTTGGATGATTGTCAATGGCAACTGCAATTCCATTATGAAGCGATTAATTTTCTTCTAAAGATTCGATAGTAGAAGCTCGGATGACACAAAAATCATATTAACAGGCAGAGATACCCCCAGCGCCTCCCCATCTGTTGAGCTACAATGTAACTGATACTGGACCTGCGCGAACGGCAAGCCATGCAACGTCCCCCCCCCCCTGTAGCTTTCCTGTTCACGTGAATAGCATGTGAGAGGCTGTATCAGTTGTTGCCGAGATAGCATTCGGTTTATAGAAATTATCTCCGCCTTCCTAGCAATCAGAAAAATTTTTCGCTCTTATCTTTTGTGGCAAGAGTTCGAACTTCGTCAATCGGTATTTTATTGTTTTTTTTTGTACGCATGGGAAGTCCAATCGTATTACCATCAGTTCTTTCCCAAATCTTCATCTGCTGTTAGCTCATCACGCACGAATTTTATTGGTACACCCTCCGCAATTTCAATGCTGCCATTGCAAGGATGGCCTCGTTCTTGCAATCGGCGGAAATCCAGGCTGGAGGCATCAACGAAGTTCACTTCCACATCTACCTCACTCCACCCCCTGTGCAAATGCATTTATTTATTATGTTACGTGGAAATTCATCGGGTAGGAGGGTCCAGCGTTCGCATCTTCCCGACCTCATAACGATATTCTTCGTATTGCCAATTTGAGATTTGTGCTGAGGTATTACGTAAACATGTGCTGACCCCATCGGGCGTTCTCTTGATCATTGATGACCTAGGATGAAAAACATTCGATTTGTGTGATGGTATACTGGGTAGATCCTCACTGTGCTTGGAAATTTATTAACTTCCTTTGAGGAAAAGCTTCATGGAAAGGCGAGATGTAGCTTTCTACTCCTCAATTTTATAGGTAATGAAGAGAGGTTTCCAAGCATTCGTTGAAAACGATACAACAATATTTCAATACAACAAAACATGTGTATCTATTGCCATCGGTTTCCGTTACCGGACCACCAGCTGCAACATGGTGGCAGTGAATAGTTCTCGAAGGAGTACTTCCTGGCAGTCTCTAATTCTTTGAAACACTAAGGGTTTGAAGATATAGTAAGAGGACATATTCATTCAGGATCCAGGCCCACTTATCTCCATAACTCTTCCTCAAATTATTGACCAAGCCAAGCCATCATCAGCGGTGATTGGAGCTCGGTTGGATTGTTAAACATGGGTGTCCTGATAAAACCAAACCTGTAATTCAATGGAATTATTGCAGTTTCTGCAGTTGATAGGAAACTCTTTTCTTTTCCCGCTCATATCCTTATATACCATTGAATTCTGGCCTCATCGCCTTATCTGAGGGTTAAAGGCCCCACGTAATCAACAATACTATGACAAAGTCATGACATACTAAGAAGCCTTCATGGCGCCACAGCATTTAAAATGAATGGAAGTAGTCTCAACACAGCATACATGCTGTGTTGAGAATACTTCCGCTTGAAGCATGGAAAAGTTGCAATTTGTGAGAGCAATTTGAATGTCTGTCACCTTTTATTCAGAGAACCTAGACACTTGAATCATGAAAAACCGGAAGTCAAATGTCTTAGTCTTTCCAACGTGATACAATGAAATAAGGAACATGCATTTTCCACATTATTTCATGAGGCGTCAAACAGGATGCATTTTTAACGCCACCCGATATTAAATCATTCTCAACGAAGGCATCAACGATCTACTATGCGACTACTCCTTCTTTAATGCCTTGATTGGGGTAGTTTGTGCTCTATCCATTACGAGGGGACGAAAAGAGAATCCCAATCGTGACTGCAAAGTTGAGGAGAGCAAAGAGATAGAGAAAGAAACGATCCATGATGCAAGAAACGATTCTCCAGTTCTCCATGTCCACCTGACGATAGCATCGGCTGATCCACATTTCCCTCTCCCATTCCCGTTTCTCTTGACTTTCCGTCAGTAATGGAACCCCCCTCAGAGTCAAATCCCATTCTGCGAAAACGAAATGAGCAACCATGATGTTTGTGCAATTGTAACAATAATATAAAATCGAATCGTGCATGACGAATTCATAATTCAATGCAATAACTGACTGAAGGAATTACAGGCGCAATAGATGTTAGTAGACAAAAGTATTCCGCATGTGAAGCAAAAAAAAAAGCAGGCCCTTGATTTCCAAGTCAATAGCTTCAAGAATGAAATTCTAAATATCCTTTTTTGATACCTATAGAAACATCGATGAGTATATCGAATAATTCTACGCTCACTTGGAATTCATTCGACCCTTCAAAGATGAAAGTTTGAAAATGCCTCTTCGAAGTGTTGCTAACTGACGAACATCGTTAGTGGATTTCCAGCAACCCATACAAAACGTTACCCCCTCGTTCGTCTGAATTTCACCGCTTTTTCCCCTAATATTTACCTGAAGGGTAAATATTCTGGCAGGTTGACACGTTGAGGGACGGGGAAAAACCGTTTTTTTTTTACCTTAGTTTCACCGTCACCGTCACCTCTGGGGAAATTTTTTGCAATGGAACGCGCGCAATTATTTTTCGAAGCACGCAGTAATGTAGACCTTCGAAAGAACAGTAGTTCCTGGTGCCCGTGTCTTCATGCGTCGAAAAGGGCGAAAACCGTGTCCGGTGTTTTCTGTGACGGAGGAAGCTCTGAACCTATTTTTCCCATGAAGAACATTCCTCTGAAAAGATTCTTTCCCAATGGGAAATTTCCCCTATTAGTAGCTTCACGGAAGGAATTATCCCCTTTCCGCAAGAGATTCACCGAAAATGAAGCAATCAGGGCTTAATGTCAACCATCAGTCTTCATTATACTTCAGAATTTGTACTTAACAAGAAGAGGCCTTATCACAACAACACCACTTAACATTACAACACCACTTAACAATCTAGGCCTTCATCTGCGATATTTCAAACACCCGCTCCCTGAATGCATCACATCCATCAATCGTCTTCAGTAACGCAAGTTATGCGACACTCATCGAACGAAGTATCTGTGATCTATATCATATATATCGCTGGACCAAGGTCTTCATCTGGACTTCAATTTGTATGCTGCATGGGAGAAGGGGGAGCTACAGCAAGAAGCTGAGCAATCTTCATTTCATTCAAACTCTGCTCCTTTGAAAAAACTGACAAACTTGAAGAGAGGGGGAGAGAGATTGATACCATTCCCGAAAGCACGATGGCAGCTTCCTACGGCCTTCGTTGTGGGGGGAAGTTCGTTCATCGCGCCTTATTGAGAGGTGCAGATCTTGACGCGGAAAAGAGAAATATCCGGCGACTTTTTCTCATTCCTCCCAAGAATTGTATCCATCATTGAATCTAGGTGTTCTCACTCTTGAAGGCACCACATCGTGGAGGTCTCCAAAAGTGTATGGGATTTGGCGGAGTGGCAAGAAACTCGATGTCGCTAAAGACCTCAGCTTTTGTCGCAGAATAAGATCTGGACCGTAGGGGTTCACCAAGTGGCAACATTGTATTTTATTCCATCGCGATTGGCGCAGCTGGATGAGGAATCCACGAAGGTCGATCGCTGAGAAGTGAATGGAAGACGTCACAAAATTCAGTCGGGAATTTTTCTTCTTCGAGGAAGTAAAGTCTACTTTCGAGGAGAAAATCTTATTGCGAAAAGACTGTCAAAGTTCCGCTCCGGAAAGATGTAGTTCTGTGAAATTACTCTAGGGGAAATTCGCGAATCTGTGAAACCAATTATGAGGTTTCACGGAAGCATTTTGTCTCTGAAAGGACTCATGGTGTGTAGATGTGTAACGTACCAGATATCGGTTCATTGCTTATGGGTACAACTGGCCCCTTCCAAGCATGGCGTCTACTCGATTTCATCTTTGCACCGAAGAGAGAAGGAATTGATATCCCGTCCGAAAATTCCTTTTTCCCTTTCTCGTTCTCACACGCTCCCACAATCACCTGCAAATGCATCGTGAGATATGTGTAGACAAGAACCTTATATTTGATCAAATGGAGAGAAAAACACACGGTCCGGAAATTTGGCTGCTGCATGCACGTCAGTTTGGCCAACAACCGACACACGTTCTGAATCCGAAGGGATACCCGGATGTCCTTCAAGTGATGAAGGTATAGGGTGAAGATGCTCAACACCACTTCCAATGACACTAGGCAGATGCTGGCACAGTAGTATTTCCCTGCAATTATCGTAACGGAGTGAACTTCGCCCATCTTGAATCAACACGCCGTATGTGCCATTCAATATGCATGGCTGTTGCTTTAAAATTAGCTTCCAGATCTGCATTTTAAAATACTTACTCTCTGTGATTTGTGGTTTAACATATTAGGCCATGGTAGATCATAACAATCAAAGGATTTGTTATTCCGCACCTTGACTGTAAGCCATAAAATTTCCAAGAATTTATTGGCTTCACAGTATAAAATATTGTTACATGCATAGCATACAAAGTGTTCCAGCTTGTTTTTTTTATTTTCTTCAATCTTTCTATATGGTTCTGTATCCAGCATGACGAACAACAATTTCACTATTTTTGCTATTGTTTTCTGTCGGATCGCGAAAATTGACTCCATTGAATGGGGTGCACTGTCTAAGAGTGATGGCGATTCCACAGGGAAAATTTTACCTATGAGAGGCATGTTTTCGGTGGGCGGGAGGATGTCGCGGATGGTCATGAGGAAAACGATTGTTGTGAGCATGGCGGAGATCCCCAGCGTCACTTTCTCTCCGCTCTCACTCGGCATCAGGAACGCTAGAAGAGCTAGATCAAAACATACACCTCTCTCATTCGCATTCGAGCGCTTACCGTTATTTTTAGGCACAAGGAGAGAATGACATCATACCGATGATGTTGATGACCACCATCGGGAGGACATAGCTGACGACGAAGAAAGCAGAGCGTCGCTTGATCCGAATGACATATTCCACAATGGAGAAGGGTTTCGGACAACACGCATCGAGTACCAGCCCCTTTCCTGCCTCGTAAGATTCGAGTATGAACTCCTCGTTCTGGGTATATGTCAGCAGCTCCAACGTTTTGTTGTGGTCCAATTCCAATTGAATCTGAAACGTCTCTTTCTTTTTACCAACTGGATTTCGTCTGGTGACTATGGGCATCATAATGGTACGTGCAGGATGAAATCGAGAAAATATCAGGTCATCCCATAAGTAATGCGGTTTTTTCGCATTGCCAAACTTGTGTCTTGTCTATACGTGTGTCTATGCATATCTCATGGAATATTTCTATTCTATGATAACTTGTGTAGACGTTAGTCTTCAGTCTACGTGTAGGTTTTAACGAGTTAACAGCGCTCCGTTTTTCTTAGACGTTAAAAACAAGATGGAGGTGTCAGAGGAACACATTCGGCATATAATGCTTTATGAATTTAAGAAAGGGAATAACGCGACTGCAGCCACGAAAAACATTCAAGATGTTATTGGTGAGAAAGCTCTAAATGCAAGGAAATGCCAACGGCGGTTCCAGAAGTTCAGGCCTGGTGACTACAGCTTTGCCGATGAAGCGCGTTCAGGCCGACCTGTTGAGCTCGATGATGAGCTGCTGATAGCCACACTTGAAGATTATCCTGCTGTAACAGTTGAAGAACTTGCCTGACGATTATCCTGCTAATGAGTCGATTCAAAAACGGCGCTTGAAGTTCACGAGAATGGTGTGAAGCGCAAATGCTTTCTCGATCTCTAAGATTGTCTGGTGACAACACATGTGGAACCCACTTTCCAAGTTTTGACACTTTTCCCAGCCGTCGTTTCCCAGCGGCAATGGACGGAGAAATGGGTCGAATTGACTTTCTGGGCAAGTTCTTCAACTGTTACAGCAGGATAATCTTCAAGTGTGGCTATCAGCAGGTCATCATCGAACTCAACAGGTCGGCCTGAACGCGCTTCATCGGCTAAGCTGTAGTCACCAGACCTGAGTTTCTGGAACCACCGTTGGCATTTCCTCGCATTTAGAACTTCTCTACCAATAACATCTTGAATGTTTTTCGTGGCTGCAGTCGCGTTATTCCCTTTCTTAAATTCATAAAGCATTATATGCCGAANTTTAGAGCTTTCTCACCAATAACATCTTGAATGTTTTTCGTGGCTGCAGTCGCGTTATTCCCTTTCTTAAATTCATAAAGCATTATATGCCGAATGTGTTCCTCTGACACCTCCATCTTGTTTTTAATGTCTAAGAAAAACGGAGCGCTGTTAACTCGCTAATAGCTACACGTAGACTGAGGACTAACGTCTACACAAGTTAGCATAGAAATATTCAATGAGATGTGCAAAGATATACGTATAAACAAGACACAAGTTTGGCAATGCGAAAAAAACCGCATTAATTATGGGATGACCTGATATAAGCATTTTGAGGAAGTCCTCAAGCATCTTATTTTCATTACATCCCGAATGCACTTTTCCGTTGTGATTTATTAATGTTTACAAATCTTCTTGAAGTTGGGACCTTCCAGGCTTAGTTATGGCCATTGATTTTCTCTTAGAGGGCACAGCTTCGAGAATTTACTCTCATGCTACAAATTCATTGCTGAAAAAAATGTGCTTCGTGAAGAAAACCGAGAATAATTTGGTATGCAAAATCCAAGGGCTCAAATGCTCCTATGGAAAAGGTATTATCCTGTTATCTAATTCTAGGCTGTAAAAGGCCGGTCAAAGTTTCATCAAACGTGCAAACAATGTAAGAAATGTGCAGTTAATTCCGGATTGTTGTGCATCTCGCGTCTGATTCTGCAAGAGATGGGGAAGCGTCTCGCACCATCCGCCGCAACTGGAGACATTCCACGCAATCTGTGTAATGCGGATGCGAAAAGATGTGGTCCATTGTGTTTCCCAGCCTTGACGTAGCCGATGCAATGTCGCTCTTAGACATGTGACGGCTTTGCATCCATTTCGATTGTCTGTATCGGGCGCAGGACACAAATCTGAATATTTCAATCGAGTGCAAGAGCCGTTCTCAAAATATATGCCTTGACCTCTACGTGATGCCGCGAAGGATGACAAGGGTGCCATGAGCCGTCAAAACTTTATATTTTGAGCCGAGGAAGGTCAGGTTTGCTGGAATAGGAGGTTACAGGGCCAATCGGCTTGTGTAATCGAGCCGCTCTTCATGGAGTGGCCCACGAGCCTCGCAAGAACAGCTCTGAAAACATGATAACTCTGACATCAGTCTAAAGGGCTGGGCATGATAGCAGACCCCCGTCCCTCGTTCATTAGAAGATGAACATCTGATAGGAACTTTTGACACATCATGACTAAATGGTAGCTTTAGAACATGTACACGCAACAGATGTCCTCTTGGACCAATTTTTTGCTCAACGGGCAGCATTTGTGTCAACCAGGATGAAAATCCTTCTACCTCCTCTTCCTGATGGAACGAGAACTTTTCTCGGAAAAAAATCAAACTTTCGGAAGCCTTTAGAACACTATTAGCCCTACGTCCACCCTCCCCCCCTTGAAGATGTGGGGGATAGGCCTATAGTGCTTCACGCCACACATTGCATCACTATGCACCCTCAAGGAATTTGACGGATTGAATTCTTAGTAAGCAAGTCTATCAGGAGAATGACTTTCATGGATAAATATCAATACCAATTTTTCTGCTGCATTGAAGATCCCAGTTGCTTTTGCCACTAAATGGGCATGTCTACAATCTCCTATTGAGTGGCATTTGGGCGCCAATTTCTTCTAGTCATAAAATTATATTACACTCGTATTCCTCTCTAAGAGAATGTAGAGGAATGAAATTCAGCATGCTCTAAACACAAATTCGCTCCACTAAATGTGAAGCTTCAGTCCCGTGCGATTGCGAACATTGAATCTCCTTTTTCGTGATGTCAACTCCAACCTGTTGTTTTTATCTTCTTCTCCCTTCTCACTTGGGTAGTCACTTCTGGGTAGTCTTGAAGATGATAACCCGACCAAGGAAAGATATTGACTTAGAGATCACGAAATGTTCCATTTGTTTATATGTGATGCACTATTTCGCTAGGAAAAATGAGATCAGCTGTGTCCATTTAGGCTTAGCGTGCCGACTCCAGTCCCGTTTCCCAGGGTTGCCAGATGTCGTGCTGGAGTTATGTTTGATTAATGACTCCTACTTTCGCATCGGTGCCTGGATAATCTGTTTTTTTTTTTCATGTATTTTTGAACCGAGTTCATGGGATGAAGTAATTTTGAAACTGGGATTAGGGATGGCCAATCGATGTAGTGGGATATGGCCAGAGCGCGCATGGACATCCCTGCTTTTAATGGCTTCCAACATGGCCGAGCGTAGGTCATTCCCTCTGGAATGGTTTTTCTTTAAAGTTTCAATAAGCTTATAAGCGGCAGTATATTACACATCATCGCTGAGTTGTATGGAAGTCGCTGGAATTCACCATCAAAGGACTAATTCCACCTTAAGTTGAAGGTTGAGATTCTTTCAGGAAAAAAAGGTACGACTAAACCCGACCTGAAGACAGTCAGTGTGTTAGGCCCAAGCATAACGTTATTGAGCTCCTTAGAGAATGGGAGGGGGTTGAAGAAAGAGGAAGGCCTTTGAAATATGGCTTTCACACTCTTCCAATCTGGGCGTGTCAGAAAGAAAACCTGATTCAGATACTTTCCAGGCATTAGAAGTCTCGTGCGTTGGTTCACCTAAAATAATGAATCATATTTTCATATTATGTGCTCCTTCGGGAAAGGTGGAAATATTTAACGACAGTGAAGCATTAAAGGATTTATAAAGTAGTCTTGAATTTGTTGTCTTAACAAGTGACGGTTCCAAAGAAAACTTTCTGGAAGGAATTTTCAATGGCTCTGGGTTTCCACATTTTTAGGTCTCTAATATGGTGACTGAAGATGCGTGGATTGTGTCTAGGTGCTACCAATACTTTGACGCCTGGAAAGGGTACTGTTACCAAGCAATTGAGGTGAACCGTTCGTATACAAGAAAATGTAGTCAGGGAGGCAGAAAAGGAGCGAGCGAGTAACCATGGTCATGTCGTAGCTCCAGGATCCGAAGCGCATCGTGCAATTCTGGATGTCGAACGGGAAGGAGGAGACGTCCACGTCGCAAGTAGAGCGGAAGTTCGCAGCCGTGAGCAGGGCCACCTCCCCTGTCGAGCTCACGATCGCGTTTGTCGTCAGCAGCCGTTCTGCGTAGTTCGTGGACACGCTGCAATACATAACGAGTTCAACCATAATTCAGTCGCTTTGAAAGTACTGCGAGTGAAGGGGGTGGGAATCCGCTTGCTTGACCAGTATTTACTGGGCTATGTGTCTTCCTCTCTGCGCAGCACACAGTAATTAAGGAAAGCATGCTGGAACAAAAGGTTATCTTAAATCTCCAAGTGCGGACGATGTGTCCCACACGTCGACGGAGTATGTCGTGAATTTCCTCTAGTTTTCTCATATTTCAATTTGGCAAATGCGGAAAATCAGGCATCGCGTGATAGCCAAGTGGCAAACGATTATTTCCTGTAAGAACCGAGAGTCGCCGACTGAGCAGACACACTTGAAAGGTTAATCAGCTGAAACAATATTGAATCCACTCGTAAATGGTCACTATTCAATAGGTGCGGTTGCCTGTCTACATTGGATTGCTACATAATCGAATATTGAAAATTTAACAATTATTCATGATGCACAGGACTCATTGCAAGAGTACTTATTCAGGATTTTGAGTTCCCAAGCTGACTTCTTGGAAAGGAAAAAATATTGACATGAAATATGAGAAATTAGAAGTATTAAATAATGGCTAGAGGTAGGGTAGGAACCACTTCTTCGTTCAACAGTGAAATAGGCATCAAAATTGTGACAGAGCGTATGAAATCTAGTGGTGAGAAGTCATCAATTGGCTAAAATGTCTTCTCTTTCTGTGGGGCATAATGTATGAGCCAAAATATCCCCATAGACGTCCAACGCATTTGCCAGAACTCTTTGTGGCTGAATCGTGACTGAAACCATGATACCTATTGCCTAGGATGATGTCCGGCGTCCAGATGGATGCATAGGGTACCATGATCTGCTCGATTCCACCGTAGTCCTTCGTGTCCCATTTCAAATAGGCATCCTTCCATCGGAGAACGACCTCCACGCTTGTGACGAGGGCCTGATTTCTCTCGTCCTAGCGGAAATCACCGCACTTACTTCGTGAACATTTGCAACTAAAAGGCGGTTAACACGATACAGAAACTGACCAATTCTGTGATCCGATAGAGAACGAGCCGGAAGGTGACCAGGAGTGGGGAATTGGGGAACTCGACGGGGAGAACCATAGAATAATTTGCAAAGAGGTTCTTTCTGAGCTGAATTTCCTCCTTGCTTCCCTCCAGAAGCCTTCCATCCCATAGAAGGAAGAAGAGGAAAGAGAAACCGTGCCGCATGTCGATTGGGCGAATCCCACCTTCTGACTGAGGGAAACCGAGTTCGATGGTGCTTGCCCTTTCTGCGACCGCACCTTAGCTCGATTTCTTCGCTTTTTCATGGATGGGTAAGGATAACGATTGCGATCGGCCCTTTCATTGGTATGATCGTGTCCCTCATGAACACTGCTGTTGATGCCTTAGATGAAAAAATCGATCCGCATCAATAAAGGGGAGGAGAATGGGTTTTCGTGTGGTCGTTGTGAACACACGATGACCACACAATGACGAATACTTTGCCTCTCATTCATACTCATGTTCATTGCCAACGCTGGTGTCGTTAGGCATTATTATGGATTAAAAATTGACGAGTGTAAATAAATGGTGGAAGGAAAAGAAAATAACTATGATTATTCCTGACGAACGTTGGTGTTGCTAATAATAATGTCGCATACGTAGTACAATGATACAGACTTAATGGTACACTATAAAAAATTAAGATTGTTCGAACCAGAACCTGAAGATGATTGTACGCCTTCGAAGCCGTTTCTAATCCTCCAGCATCATTTGTCACACTCCTAAATCATATTACTGTTAGAAAAACATTTTCTGAAATTTCCGAGTTCAAGCCGTAATACGTGGACCATGTAAACTGGATTTCCGCAACACTTTAAAAAGAATTCCTGCATTTCCTCGGAAGTCTCACTCCTTCATGTTCACGGAATGTTTTACGTCTCCTTCCTGGTATATTGCGGTTAACATTTCAAGTTCGACCGTGAAGCGGAGAGTCTTTTCCTCGATCGAGTCGGAAAAGCCTGTTTCGAACATTCCCGTTCCCCCCCCCCTCCCCCCCTTGAGAGTGTAGGAAAGTGTAAATGGAATTTCAGAGAAGCTCTTCGTATTGGCACCTTAGGGAAGCCACCTGACACTTTCAGTTTTCATGCCCAAATCATAGAGGTCTCCCGCTCACCCTCGAAATCCTCACAATCATGAGATTTTGATACTTCTGTATTCAGTGGTTGCAATCTGGGTAAACGAAGGGCACGGCGGCTTCTTCTCCCCGCTGGGCGGAGACCTCCTCCTAAACGATGCAAGTCCCACTTGCTGTGAAGAATTGCTCATCCGCCTCTCTCGCCCTTTGAGAAGGGGGAGAATGGCGTGTGATGGTCGCCATCTTATTCGAATGTTATAGGAAGTACTACTTCTGCCCTAGGATTCTCTGAATCATCGCGTGAGTAAATAGTACTTTCAATCTTTCCGCGAGAGAACCGCAGCGAAAGCTCTCAGTTTAATTAGGGAAAATTCACGAACCGGAAAATAAATAATTCATTTTTACGAAGTATTCTGAGATGTGAGATGACGTCTTCCAGCAATTAACACGACTAAATAATCCCTGAATAAGATAACCTACGTTAACTGGACAGTCGGCTCCGACAATAAAAAAGGAATTTACAAGAAGACAGACGAGAAGATATCGTAGGCCTACTACCAGTACTACCTTGCCGTACTACTAAAGTTAAAAGCCCCAGCGCGCACAGTGAGAAATGAGTGGAATGAGTCGCATTTCGCACACGTCGTTCTGCTCTTTCATTTGGTGATTGTGACCCCAAAACATCTTTCTTTCTTTTACGTTCAGTAGATTGCGCCGCAAATAGTTTATACTTTCCCTACTTTTTCGTGGCATTTTGGTAGCAACACCAAATTTCAAATTAGAAATATGGAGCACTAACGGAATCCTGCCAACTGACGTCAAACACTATCTTGAAATGAAAATAGGATTGGTAACGTGAAAAAACCATGACGTACGAAGAGCATTGCCAGCGTTTGCCCAAACAACTACATCCGTAGCCGACAAAAGCCGAGTTCCTTTAAAGGGGAAAGAAATACGAGATCTAGAATATTGTAGGGCGGAAAAGTGTCGTATTCAGGGATGACGGGAAGTTTTTGTTGGGAGACTTCATTCGGAAGAAAGAATAGATCAGCAAGAAATATTATTAAGACTCATAATTTAGGAGCATAATGAGGTAGACAGAGATACGAAGCCTTTCAAGACGTTATTTTAATTATGTGATCTGAAGGTCCAACAATGACCTTTTAGATTTTTCTCCTTTTTTTGACTTGCAGATCCAAGCTGAAAGAAGAGAATTCTCATTGCCACAAAAAAGCACGACCAAGAAGAAAGGATTCGAGCTATCTTGATGACGTTTGGCACAAAGCTTTTGCAATGACACAGCAGAAAAGCTCCTACCGACAAGCAGGAAAATCAAGCGAAGTTTCGAGATCGTAAAATGAGGCGATACAGAGAACACTTGCGGAATGTCGGAGGAATACTCACCGCCCTTTAACCTGACCACCAGCCCTCAGCCCTCATGCATCAGTCTGATGCATGAAGCTGATACATTCATTCCAGTCAGGGAAAGGAAAAATTGAACTGTTTTTTTTTTTTCTGTTCTGTAAAGTTTCGTCAGCGAAAACCTCGGGGAGCGTTTCGGACTATTAGTATGTCCCCATAGCCGCCATTGAAATTAGATTGTTAGGCAAATTTTCTCCGTAAATATTCATCCCACAAACTTAAAAAAATTAATCGATTTCATGTCATGAAAGTTCATATTTATGCATCAAATTTCATTAAGATCGCTCCGCTCCTTTGTCTTGCTTTTTTTGGACAATGAGTATATTAAGTGGTTGTTCATGCCACAATTTCTCATATAGAACATGAAGAATGGCATGCTCATTACACTGCTCCCGGCAATTACGTCCACAATGACGATCGAGATATTTCCACTTGCATTTTCGGCATCTACGAGACGACGAGAAACCTTCCCCCCCCCCCCTCCCCTTCTTCGAATAATAGTACATAAAGGAGAATTGTTTTGATCATAGGATTTTCAAGGAGGAATCAGTCCAGTAATCGATTCATTGTGTGCCGTATCCTTGTTTGCTTAAGAGTTCTCATTCTATCGGGGTCTGAAGAATTCAGGTTTTTAAACAAACCAGTCAGTCTTCATACGATTTAGCAGAAGAAGCAGATAGGCCTCGAGGACATCTTTGTTGAAACGATTGCCAGGAGCCTCCTGCATCGTCATTTCCACTCCATCTTTCATCGAGGGTCCAAGGTGCCTGAATCATTTTTAAAAGACCAATCATAAATGCGCCAATAAATTTCGGAATTGAGTCAGTGGAGAGCGTCAAGGCTAACATGTGATAGATGGAAGACCGAAAGACGAAGGAAAACTACAAGCAAAGACGAATCGGCTTTTCTTTTTTTCTTTTTTTTTTGGGGGGGGGAGCTGGTCGGCAAGTACCGACTAGTTTAGGCTGAGTTCCTCATTATCATTGCCAAAGTTGAACTTAAGACCTTATGCAAGGGCTCGTGAGTGAAAAACCATTCACCGTAGCCACCAACTCGAAGCGACCGTTCTCGGCAGCATAGAACGTCCAGAGAATGAATTGACGAGTCCATGGAAGAATATTCCTGCTATCTCTGTACAGGGAATCTGTCGGCGGTCTACGGAGACGTGCAGTTCCTCAGGAAGAGGCGGACGTGGAGGACGTGTCTTGCCGCCCGCGCAGGCTCGTGGCAAAAGTTATCTGGCGGTTCACAAGAGAGCGATGCAGTGCGATTTCTTCGCTCTGAAGGCTAATTATAACCCGCCCCTTTGTCTGCGGCGGAGGTCCTGAAAGAGCTTTTACTTTCGCGTTTGAGAATACCATTGAATCACGTCGAGAATTCTTCTAAGTTCCTTTCCTGTTGAAATAATGCATCTGGCAATCTACACCTAAAATGTCGTAAGACAATTTTGAGACTCTTTCCATTATATATCGCCATCGTGTAGTTCAGCCGCTGGGTGGTCCGGAGCCCAGGAGAACCAGGCTCACTGGCGCCTCTAGCATGATGCATTCATGAGAACCTTGCGTCTATAAAGTATTTACTGTGACCTACTGATGAGAAAAATCGTGGATCATAGTTATGGTTGATGACTTGACAAGAAACATGTGGTTTCTCCTTGGTCACTATGACCACCTTTTTAGTCATTCTCTTCTCATCGCACCACTCAATAGAAACTCCTTGGAACCAATATGTCTGAATGCCTTGCTCCGCTGGGTCTCACAAGCAAAGTAACGGATGGTTTTCCACCTGTCCGTCTCAGCATCGAACCCTCTTGAGGTACTCGTATCTTTCGATTAATTGCTCCCTCTAACAAGACTTGCAATGCTTTCGTTTTCAGTCGCGAATTGGAAAATAATTTTGAAACATTAATTGCAGATAATTTCTAGGGAGCGAAGTAAGACGCTCCCGCCGCGCCCTGTCTTCAAGACGAAAGACGGAATTCCATCTTGTCAGAGACGAGAAGAAACGGGCGATACTCGAAAATACGGTAAATTAAATAGCCATTGACCCACTAATGCGTCCACTGCAAACACATTTTTCCTTTACTCAACATTTACTTGCGACTTGACCAATGATTACTTTCAAACGGAACTCCATATTTCTCATTTTCATTCCTATGATTCCTATGAGAGCTACATCCATGCCATATTTTATTATACCATTGCTCATTGTACCACGAGAAAATTTTGAAGGCCAATTCATGTTGCCAAAGAAGTTAAATCCAATATCCACTGCGAGAAGGAAATTTTTGGTTTACCTTTCTACCACCCGAATGGGATGCTTCATCATTTCCCATCCACTGGAGATCTTCAGACGAGTGCTCGCAGATATGAACGCCCGTTTCCGGTGAGTCATGATGTTCTAATCTCCAACCTTCTATCGTGGAGTAAATTCTTGGCAGTCGAGTAAGCAATACTGATACTGGGCATCTAATCATGAGGTTGACAGCAGGAGATAGGCGGCGCTTTTGCCTACAAGCACGGAGATAAAGCACTAGCAGCTGAAGGTGACTATATATTGTGTGCATATTCCTAAAATATTATGGTGTGTGGTATACTGCTATAGCTTAGATGATGTAAAGAATTAGGAAGGGTCCTGGAGTATATATAAAGTAGCTTATTTTCGCGAGGGCTTTGGAAGAAGTAACGGTAGCAGTTACATTCTCTTCCTGTTTGTGCCACTCTAGTTGTTGGCAATGTTCAGTGATAACTTTTTTGCTTTCGTAACCGTTTCGAACCATTCCTCCATATCCGGAAACTGAAATGATTAAATTCTC
>CAJPEV010001135.1:0-28784 GCA_905338385.1 Darwinula stevensoni
CATGGGGCACCACGGCCGTTGGACTGTCGAGAGTCTCATCCGCCCTTTATCGGTGAAGTGCCCAGCACCGCCTGAGGCAAGCAGCTCGATCTTCCCATGTCACCCATATATATATATATATATATATATATATATATATATATACACCCGCACCCACTGGAGCTACTTTCACACAAAATTTCGCTGGCCCTAGATGGATGTATTACCAATATATATTTTCGAATTCATTCCAAATTTTTTGCTCCGAAGCAAGATTATGATGAAAAGGAAGTCGGAAAATGAAAATGGACAAGACCTCGTGCTGCTAATGGATTGTACGACACATTCCAGTGCTCTCCTTGCATGTCATATGGCTTGGATGACATGCGAGTACACTCTTAGAAAAGAGTGAGCGATTTCTGAGAAAGAGGGCGAAACTGGAAATAGCAAGTTTATTCCCTAAAAACAAGGAAGTAATGCCGCTCACCTGTCTCTTTCCTGAGAATAACCACCGACAAACTTTTCTACAAGTTTGAGAAGTACTCTTCCTCCCTCGTTTCGCTCTCTTGCAAGAGTTATGGATTCTGCTTATATAAAGGAGTATTTATCAATTGTACTTAATCGTTTTTAGGGAGTAAAATCGCTAACTCCAATTTCTCGGATATCTTTCACTTTTTTCTAAGAGTGTAGAGCGCTCTTCACTTCTGTTGCAATATATTTTCATGGAGGTCTTTTCTTGCAGATATTTTCTATACAGCCCCTTCCAATTGTTGACAAGTGAATCAACAAGTATCAAAACAGAGATATTGCTCATATTTTACCTTGACTTTCATCGGAGAACTAGGTAAAAATCATTGTTTTTTGTCATACACGGAATAGGTTTTAACTTGTTTCACATTCAAGCCAGGTGACTCAAGTGAACAACACAGTACTACTTAGTATCATAATGCCTGATTTCTCTTGAGAAATTCGTTTTCACAGTATGTGAATCTGCTCGGAGCCTTTTCCAACGTGGATGAGACACTGAAGCGGAAGATAGTGAATTCGTTGGAGAGGCTCATCTGGAAATGCACCTTTCAGGGCACCGACTGTTTGCAGGATGAGTAAGTTGTTGCTGATAATTTTCAACGATCCATTATCTTTGCATTGCCTTTTATTAAGAATATAATTAGGAAACTATGCAATGCATTATATTGTGACATATACCCACAAACCCATAGCCATTATCGCATTTCCAATGGAGAACATGGACTAGAACGGAATTCTATCATGTCAATTTTTCCCTTCCAGTAATTTCCAGGTGATGCTGATTCCACAATATGGAAATTGTTTCATGTTCAACACAAACTGGAATTCAAAAGATGCAAGTGGAGGAAAGAGGGTTTCCAGCAAGACTGGGGAAGAAACAGGTTATTAAAACCAGAGACTCCCCGCACTTTCTTATCCACTATAACCCCCTTTTTCGGGTTTCTTCGCGAACAGGCCTTTCCCTGGAATTATACTTGGATCAGATCAGCTACATCAAGAATCCAACAGCATCGAGTATTGGAGCCCGAGTCACCATTCATTCTCCAAATGAATGGCCGAATCCCAAAGAACAGGGATATCTCGTTCAACCCAATACTCGCAATGTTTTCGCCTTGCAAGCAGTAAGAATCTGAACAGTATGAACTGCATCTACTTGGTGTCCAAGTTTGTTTGGTTTCCAAATATCATATTGATTTCAGGTGAACATGTCCAGGCTGGAGAGTCCCTACAATACCGACTGTTTCTCAGTCTGGAATCAAACAGACTACGAACCCTTCCCTTCCAAGGATAATGCAAATGCCAGCTTTGACTACAGTCTCGTCGTGAGTCAGCAATTATTACCCTGCCGTTCTAGAGTTCGGCGACACGTTATTTTCCCTCTCGCATTTCCAAGCCAGTTTGGAAAATACAATGCAAGCTGGTTGTAAAATATGAAGGTTTCGTGTGCATCCACGTAGCAATGCGAGAGGCTGAGGGAAATAGCCGAGATCGCGAGAACGTGCCATTGTCTCGACCCTGAAATCCAGGACAATTTTCTTCACAATGGGGTATCGTATCTGAGCTATCCTAACTGCAACATCAGCATTGGAGGTGAGGTCTTCATACACAATAAAAGTAAGCGAATCCGACACGTTCCTAGACATAGATGAATGCTTTCAGCCAAAGATCAGAAGTGTATGGTGGACGTGGGCATTCTCCTCCAAATGGAACCATCCGCCTGCAGATCTCCTTGTCAGTGAGTCGTTTTAGCGACTTTAACTTCCATAGTGGTGAGAAAGAAAGTAAAGATTTACAGAGACGAATTTCGGTTCTTCGAAAAAGGCGATGAAGGCGAAAACAAATTCAATAAAATTGTTAATGCCTCAAATCGGGTGGAGAAGAAACTAACATCTATAAGAAGGTAAATTATCTACTTATGGCAATGAATTCTACTGAACTAAAGACGAATGGGATGAAGTTCCTCATTCCCTCATCCAGAGACGAGGCTCAACCAACAATTTTGCCAAGGTGAAACTTATCAAGGGATTGCAAAATCTAGGTTACAGTACGTCAAAATGTCGATCTCGTTGACGGTAAGTAAAAATAAACAACAGGAAACTTCAACTTTAAAGAATTCCCAGACTATGAATGGCTTCTTAACTTTAATGACACATTAATGCTGATGCAATAATGACTTATGGGATGACTCTCCTAGAGGTCGTAGTGTGGGTTGGATTGTTGCCCATCGGTGAGGAAGAGAACTTGCTCTCGATGCAAGGCTTTTTCGTCATTTCGTCATTATTTGAAGTTCGGTTCGAAACGTTCGGCCGTCAAATCGGGTCAAACATTGCATCCTTCACGAACGTATCAGTTCATGCATAGAATCGTGGCCATGTTGACGAGCTCTACTCGATAATTTTTCTAGGGAGACAGCGTACGACATCGCGCTGTCCACATCGTCTTGGCCGTCAGCGAACTACTTCGTAAGCTCTTTGCATTCTCGTAAATTCACTTCAACATAAAAAAGCGTAAAAAGCTATTTTGGATCTCCTGTAGGAAGGGTTAGCAGAACGCGCGCTTGCCACTCTTGGATATGGGGATGCCGTCACCACACTTCGTGGCGACCCCACCGCGTATCAGAATGCTTTGCAACGGATCCAAAAGGACATGGTGAAAGTGGAAGTTTTTTTCCGATCCCTCAACCTCCAAGTGATCCAGGAACAGCCGAAATACGACGTAAGTACACCCAAAACCTAGCGCATATAATAAAGAACAGAAGGCATAAAGTCCTTGATCTTGATTCGTTAGTTGAATGGACTGGTGAGCAACCTGGGAGGGGTATTCGGGATATACCTGGGAATGTGCGTCGTGATGCTCATCGAGGTCGTGGAATTCATAGTCTTGCTCCTGCTCGACATCACTCAGCATTTGTTCGGAAAGGAATCACGAGTAGGCGAACTGGAACATAATTGGGAGCGAACCTGGAATTCGAACCTGTTTGAGACGAACCCAGGAAAGCGACGAGGCTTTCCTATCCCTCCTGAGACTGATGCTTACAATAGGGTGATGGCCTCGCTCTATCCCATCGCACCCGTGCATCATCCATCGTTTCTCAGATATGAAAATGAGCGCGCGTGGCGCTAGTGTCTATTTTAATGCCTTTAAAATGATTTTAATGCTGGTTCACAATTCCATTTTTCGCTATCGTATTCTTGTGAAGAAGCGAAAGGAATTTCTTTCATACGTGAATCCCAGTCTGGCAGTCTCGCAGTGGCAATACATGGAGCCTATCGTCCCAATAAAATATGAGGGAGAATATGGCTCTCTTCTCTGTCTCAATTTTCATTAACTTTTTGAGCTGCACCGTGAATGAACAGCAGGTTCATTCACTGTGCCAAAGAAACAAGAGGCTAAAAATAAAGGTACGTGTAGTCCTAAGCCATGACGTTGCCCCGCATTTTCCTTAATTGCTAACATTTTCGATGATCAGTTCCTTGCGTGGTACTGCACCATTAATGCATTTTTCCAGTTTTTTTTTCTACTGGCAAAAGTGTAACTTATATTGAACAGAGTCGCTTCAAGTCAATTCATATTTAGTTGTTATTATATACCATGATGGGAACGTCTTTTTCTTGAGTCATTTGTGTCATTTATCTCATGAAAGCATTTTTTTACTCAAAATTTCCCTGATCTTGCACCAACCACTTATATGAATGAGTACAATCTAAAACTCTACTCTCATTCAAACCGTCATATTTCACTTCTCATATATATTTAGCAATATCACACCATCACACTTGACATCGCATTTACCTTACCGCTAGCGTAGGCAGTTTCTGCAATTATTGATTCGACGTTCTTGATTAAAAGGCAATGAGCTAGCTCCAAGGAATTTTCAGAGAATCCCTTTTTTTCTATTTCGTTTCTTTTGTGATGTGAGTTATGTATCCGAGCGAGGAGTTACACTTCTGAGCAAGACTCACCTTTAGGCATACCAACGAAATTGAGGATCCTCGGCTCTCTCTCTCTCTCGCGCGCAGAATTTTTTCTCACGTGTCAACATCTCACTGCTAAAGTGCTTTGAAATGCAATAAAATCCCAGAAAAAAGCGTAATTACTTCGTTTTCATTCATAATCTTCCCAATGCACGGTATCTTCCAACCAAAACTCGAAATAAAGCCCTGCCTTCTCATCCCCTTCGCGTCCTTCCGCGCTCTCCATGCTCATTCCCTCCCATAACACTTTATTCTCTCCGCTCTCTTTATGGTCACGAACAAGACTGAAGAGGGCGAGGACACGAAGCGAACGGATATGGATTTTTCATACTCCTCCACGGAGGCTTATCCAAATTTGCTTTTAGAATTATTCATTCCCGGATTGCTGAGGAAAGCCATGAATACTGCTCTTCCTACAACACATGCAATTATCTATGGGATGAGCCTCCATGAGCCTTCGTAATATCCTAGCATATTGAGAGAATATACAGTACATCTGATGAGTAAACGAGGGCTGAGTACATAGCATCGATCATGTCGAAAATGTTGCACTATAACAGAATTATATGACCCAGATATGACTGACTACCCCAGCCCCGAATCGTTCTGTCTGTACGGAAAGTAACAGCCAAGTTGGGATATTAATTCACCTCCACCATAAGACACCCAGCCAACAGCAGTGCCGGACATGTACTTACGACATAATCATTCTGCCAACCTTGACCCTGGTCCACATAGTCCTGCGGAAGCGATCGAAAGTACCAAAAACGGATCCATTTAATAATTACTATTAAGAGAGATGCTACTTATTACTGAGGCAAACGCGCTGCTTGAAGCCACTCCTCGCCAAGCGCATTCAGAGACCTGTCGTCATGGTTTACGCAAAGGACTCTCTGCTTCAAGAACTCATTTACGTTCGTCAAACTTCATGATAATTTTTTTTTTCCAGTCGTCACAAAGCCGTAAGTCACTCTGGTCCGTCGTCCTGTTTTTCGTGATGAGGAAACCGATTTTCGTGCTGTCGAAAGAATATAAAACCGTTGAGGACACTTCCCCATTTACTATGACGTTCTACTCGCTCCTCGACAACCAGAACCCATCAAGTTGTTCACATAGAATCTTGAATTTGAATGAAGTTGAATCTCATATGTCCCCAACTCAACCCTAACATATATAACAAAAGTTTTTTAGAAAAAGATAACGAAAAGATAACAGATAACAGTTAAAAGATAACGAAAGTTTTATCAAACGTCGGCGGGTCTCTCTTGATTCCTCGGGTTCGTTGCCCCGGTCCTAAAATTCTCGGGAAGAAGTATCACAAAAATGAAGAGGTGAAGGGATTCCCCGTCGTCCCATCACCGAGGCAGCCCCCCGAGGAGAAATTGAACATTTTACAAATATCTCTTTAGACGCTTTCCGTGATGTTCCAAGACTCATGTCACAATCGGTCACAATCGGTAGTACAAAAAAGTACGACGAGGAATTTGTGATATCACCGGCAAACTGCCTTAAAATTCTAAAACAAATAAGTTTTCCCTTTCGAAAATTTGTATTGATCGATACGGAATCAATAACCACTATGTTACCAGTTACCGATTATCTCAGCACCATATCATAAATATATTAGTTTATCATATCGAATGAAATAGTTCCATCTCGCTAGACATCAAGGTGAAGTCCTGAGAAAAGGACTAGAGATTCTCTCACCCTCGATGCAAGCGTGCTTGGTGTCAATTAGGCAAACCATTATTTGGGGCCGCTCGGGCTCTGACCGTTCCCACGCTTACTTTCCAATGTCGTCCTTGCTATTTCCTATCGGCCCCCAAGGGAAGGAACAGAATCTGGCGCCAATTGGGTCGAAATAGCAAAATTTCGATCTAGAAAACGGGACCCAACCAGGTACCTTGTGACAGTAGCGAATTAAGGAGCATTCTTCCTCTCTCCCCTTTGGAGATTCCAAATTGAATTCACGTAGTGTTTCTTATTCAGTCCTCGTCAGGGCAATTCGGATCCCGAGTGGCAGGATAAAAGTTACAATAATAATAATAAGCACCGGAGTAGGGGGGGGGGAGAGGTTTTCAACTTCCATCTCTCTTGACAAATTTTGGAAACCCGTCGATCAAAAGTCACTTGGATGAGTGAAGACGAAAGAAAGAGGGAAGACGAAAAGAAATAACACCAATAGTCACTCTTCCTGGACCTTCATCGGACGCCCGACGAATGTAGACGTTCAGTCGCCGGAACGCTACGCTGGCATGCTGCAACTAACGGGATTGATTTAATCCCTCTACATTAAAGGCACTAAATTCGTTCATTTCCAATCGCTTAAATGCAGTGTTCTAGAAATAAAATATGAAAAAAACACTTCGATACCTCCTAAGGTTCTCGAGAATTGAAGCTGCGATAGCATCGAGACGATTTGCCTTTTCCGCCTTCAGTTTCCTTACCCTACTGAAAAATCTCGTTCCGCTACCATGAAATTAATCATTCATTCATCTTCGTTTCAACAACATGCGCTAATCGGACGTACCTAGGGCACTATATTATTTAAAGCTTGCGTAATTACATACATAAAATGTGCATAAGCAAGGTCATTTTCTTGATTCTTTCTTGACTGTTCTCTGACTAGGCCGGAGGGAGTTCTTCCAAGAACAAAGGGCAACTTTCTTTGGAGCGTTGACGGAGGTTGGTGTCGCAAGCAGGGTCCCTCAGAGCTAGGTCCTGGGACCACTTCTGTTTTTGGTCTACATAAACGATTTGGATCTAGGCGTAGAGTAAGTAAATTTGTAAAAATTTGATAAGTAAATTTGCCGACGACACCAAAATAGGTTTTTCTGTAAGGGGGAGGCGGATAGGGCTAGAGCCGAGCGAGATTTGAGTCTTTTGGATGAGTGGTGACGTGTGCGTGTCGAACTCATGTGGAAATTCCACTGATTAAATGGCTTTAAGTGTCCTACAAGGAATTGTCAGAGAAATCATAACGTTTACTTCCATTTCATTTGTTGTGTGGTGCAAGTTACGTATTAATATATACACAAGGAGTGACCGTTCTGAAAGGGACTTGAATTTAGGTAAATCGTTCAAGAGTAGAATTTCTGTCATTTTGGAGAGGAGTGACGCCTCAGCTCTATCTCTCCTCTTTCTCTCTCGCTGCCTTTTTTCCCCTCACTTGTCAACGTCTCGATGAAAAAAAAAGGGAGGAAAAAGCTGAATTAGTCAGCTTTCTTGATCATCTTTCGAATCCACCACATCTTTGACTAAAAATATAAAACCAAACAGAAGGCAGTGCTGCCAAGCCCTGCCCTTCTCATCACCTTCACGTCCTTCCGCGCTCTCCATGCTGACTGCCACCCTGAACGCATCAGACTCATCGTCCCGTTTGACTACAGGAAGGACAATATCCGGAAACAGAATAAGGAGAGGGCTTATTGATTGTCTCAATTTTCAAGTCCTTCACAGGATGCGGGCTGAATTGCATGCAGTGTGTGGACCGGAAGCGAAAGAATACGAACTTTCGCACTCCTTCACTGAGGCTTTTCACAGTTTGCTTTTAGAATTATTCATACCCGGATTGCTGAGGAAAGCAATGAATACTGTTATTCCTGCGACATGTGCGATTATCCATGGGATGAGCTTCCATAAGTCCTCGTAATATCTAAGCCTACTGAGAGAGTACATATTAGATGAGTAAACGAGGGCTAAGTATCAAGTACGGTGCATCAACGTCGTTTTTCTAATAGCGGTAATTACACGTCATTTTAAAAGTTTATGTCCAATACAGGATTGATAACTCAGCCCGGAACCGTCCTGTCAGGACGGTCTGAACCCGGACATGATGGAATATTAATACACCTCCATCATACTGCAGCTGGCCAGCAGCATTGTCGGACATGTAATTTCGACATAATCATTCTGCCAGCAATAACGTTGGTTCACGTAGTCCAGCGGAGGTGATCGAATGCACCATAAACGGATCCATTTAATAATTTACTATCGAAGGAACTACTTATTAACGAGGTAGACACCCCTTCTGAAGCCAGTCCTCGCCAAACGCATTCAAAGACCTGTCGTTGTCATGGTCGATGTGGAAAACTCTCAGCTTGAAGAGCTCATAAATGCTCGTCGAACTTCATGAGCCTTTTTTGGGTTCCTATCGTCCCAAAGCCGTAAGTCACTGTAGGCTCTCGTCCTATCTCGTACCGATACTCGTGCCATCGAAAAATTTAAACAACTTTTGGGGAAACTTCCCCATTCCTCACTACTCTCTTCACGACGATCAGGTAGGTATTCACGAAGCTGTTCGCATAAAATCTTTCTGATTGAATGCCACGTGTTCCCAACGTTACCCGCACTCATTGGTGAGGAGAGGTAACGAACATTTTTACCAAAGGTTAAGGCCTGAGTGCACGAGTCTCATTTAGGGGAGATAAGGGGGCTTTTAAGCTAAAGAGCTCTTTTTTCCCTTGGAGTTCATGTATTTTTAAAGGACCATTAACTACTGTAAAAGAGGTTTCAGCATTGGGGCCTATACACACGATGTCGACGGGCTCTCTTAATCCCTCGTGTCAATTTTCCCTATCCTAAAATGGTATCATATTAGTGCCTTGAAAATTTAAACGTGATGGGATTCCCCAACGAGGGAGTTCCCGTCGAGAAATTTTGCGATCTGCAAGAATCTCTTAAAAGGCTTTCCATGATCTCCCCGGAGATACTCGCAAAATTGATGTGCCGATCGGTCGTCTGACGCGGCGGGTGGTACTTAACGCAAGTTCCTCGTCGTACTTTTATTACCGACAAACTGTCTCACCGTTACAAAAGAAATGGAATTTGGTTCGGAAGGTTTGTAATGGTCAATGGTCAATTAACACTAACTTTCATTATTTCTGGGCAGTCATCTGTCGCCAAACGGATTGAGTTTGATCAGTCGCGGGAACGCTACACTGACGAACTGGATTGCTCTAATCCTAAAAAGTCGGCATTAAATCGATGATTTTCCAATCCCGAAAATGCGAAAGGTTAATTCGAAATTAATATTTAATTGCACCGCTTTCCCCTGACAAAGGTCCTTGAGAATACAAGATGGAATACCAACAAGACGATATGCCTTTCCCGTTGTCAGCTTCCGTATCGTACTGAATGTCTCGTTTCATAATCATGAAATTCATTCATCTTTGTCTCTATAACATGGGCTGATCTGACATACCCAGGGCAATATATTGTCAAAAGCCTCCGTTATTACATACGGGAACAGTGGACCGGCACGGTCAATTTATTGGCTCAGGCAGTTCTCTGGCACGGCCCAGAGGAGTTTGATTTGTCAAAGAAAAAGGGGGAAAAGAATTCAGACAAGATGACGATCTTGTCTGAATTCCGTAGCATGCCATGACCCCAGGATGGAGACGAGAATGAATCGAAAGGGAAAGCTGACGATGGAGGCATGCGGGAGAAAATTTCCATGGAGAGGGAGGAAGTGCCTGCTTAGAACTATCAACAGAAGGTTCAAGGATTTTTGGCTCTCCAGTACGCTTCCAGGACTCAACAACGCGGGAAGACAACAAAATACCGTCCTCAGAGTGGTGAGTCTTGCGATTTGCATGGAATCATTGCAGCCAATGGAACATTTTAATATTTGCATGCTTTTCATATGAGCTGAATTTCATGGTTACATTTGTTATGTTCGCGTGCTGAATACGAAGGGTTTTCTACAAGAGAGAGGGAAGCTAGGCAATTATGAACATCAACACGGAAATCAACTATACTATTAGACATTATATTAACTGAGATCATGACCATACAACAAATACATAGTTTGACAAGCAGCTCAAATCCATTCAAGGTTCTTATAGACACCCAACCGTCCAACCAGAAGTTATAGCCGTTTTTATATTTCTCTTAGTTTTGGATTGTGGTGTTCCTGGTTGGGGCTGCAATGACAGGGTACTCAGTCTACCTATTGGTCATGGATTACCTTTCCTATCCGGTCATTACGACCGTATCTATGAGCCACACACGGAAGATGACCTTCCCGGCCGTCACCGTCTGCAACTCCAATCCCATCGTCTGCTACAAGCTGGCTCAACTCCGAAATTTTCTCCCCGAGTTATGGAATGTATCCGGATGCAAGATTGAAGTCTTTCTGCTCAATCCCGTTTATTGGCTCCTGTCACCCGACTTTCATCGCGAGGAATTCAAGATAGCACTCGATGGGTATCTACCTGGAATTTTCATTATTATTACCTACCATAAAGCATCTGTCCAATGCACAGTCACAGTCCCAATAACAGGTAAGTAAGCCTAAGTCTGGAGAAGTCCACGGGTCTTTCGATAAATTTTGAAAAACCTGATCCTGAAACGAGTCCGTGAACGAGACTCTTTCCGCTGACATTTAAATTTTACCAATGCCGCAGAGAAGTAGACTCGATTTGACGCGGCAAGGCGTACTGTTGCCCGTACGTGACCACACACAACGCATGACTGATGGTCCCCAATAAGACGATTGGTTGATTGATTGATTTTGAGTGAAAATACGAGGAAGCAATAATTTCTGTTCTCAAGAGGGAGTCAAGTCAAGAGTCAAGAGAGTTAGTGATATCAAGAGGCGATTTCGCCCATTTCGATATCACGTGTCGAGGTCGAGCGTTCCTTAATTTTAGGGTAGGCCTAACCCTCTTAAAGCTAAATATTTTTGTATTTATTTTTGACTATCCTAGTTGCTTACTGTCTAGTACCTAACGTCAACATTGCCCCCCACCTTTTTGCCTGTCCATGAAAGCATCTAGTTTCTTCTTAAAGATAGTCACAGCGCGGGGCAGCCACTACTTCGTCATCTAACGCATTCCACGCGTTCACCACTCTGCAAGTAAAGAATTCTCGACCTGAGCCGCACCTGCGGGAGATAGATACATGCAAACCGAAAAAGTCGAAACATATATACACTAATCACTGTGCAATGAGAACGTCTATTTAGCAGAGCTTTACTCGTTTCAAGCACTAGTAGAAGTCTCTTAAAGATGATTCAGATGCAAGGTTACCGGCGGGCAGAGGATCCGCGGAAATCGTGAACGAAGGGCCAGCACTTGTGCGAGAAGTCAAACGATACTCTTGTCGGTCGCGTAGAGATACCAAGCTCTCATTCCATCGTCAGTGATCATCGTTACGTGCCGTTGGCGACGGATCGTTAGGACCAAAAACGCTTCATACGAAGCCAAAAAGAACGTCGCAACTTTCTCTCCTTCCTGAGTTCCATGACTCTGGTGCCACGTCAAACCAATGCGCCTCTCGTTATTTTCTACCAACGATTGGAGGATCACCTCAAAGGGCGTCGTCCTGCCAGTCACGCAATGATTTAAAGGGCCACGATCGGGGCACTATATGAGACAAAGAACGGTTTCTATCGTATGATTTGAACTGTTTCAACATTGAAGAAGGCACGCACAAGTGCATGCATGAAGGGACATCTTTGAAAAGGGAACAGTTTAGATTAGGGCTGTCAATCGATTAAAAAATGTGATCGATTAATCCCGAGCCATTTAATCGACTAATTGGTCGATTAATCGCATTTTAATCAATCCTTTAGTTCCTTCTTGAATCGTGTCCTAGGCGTTGGGAATGATTCTGCTTGTGTCATGCCCAACACCTGGGCGAGCCTCAGGAAGTGACTCAAGACGATGCAGTCGCTAACATAGCAGTTACTATCCATACATGCACTAGTTCATCCTACAAGTGACACATTCCAGCCGGAAAGAAAATACTTACAACTTAGCCAGATAAATAATGAAACGTAAGCAAAGAAGCGCACTGAGGCCCTTTGCCACTTAGCCAACCCATAACGGAGGGATGCAAAAATGTAACATAAATGATTGGACGTACACTGTGACACTTTATTTAAAGAAGATTTAAAGATTCGTTAACGATTTACGGGCAATACAGGATGGAAGAGAAAACATAGAAGCAAACAAGGAATAGGAGAGGGTTTCCACTTCTCTCGCCTGCCCCCAGCTTTCCACTTCTTTATTTTCCGGGGCTCACACAGACGTTCGCCGGTGCACTTTACACGTACGCCTCTCGCTCCCCAGCCTTTACATTATCCTCTTTCCTGCCTCTCCAGTCCCATGCCCCTGCCCAACTCTCCTCTTCCTTCTCTGCTCTCTCTCGCAGCTTCTTCATTACGACTTTTTTTTCCCCAATAGCATCCAGTGACATTTCGGTCGTTCTGCCCTAGGCGCTGTTACCTTAGCCTGACGAGCGAGACCTGAAAGGCTATGCCTTTAAAGGCTGTAGGCTAGGCAGAAGGACACGAGATGCGTACCAGTACGCTTGTGGATGCGAAGGGGTCAGTAAACTTTATTTTTATAGTCTGAAAGCGATGGCTTTGTTTTTGTGAGTTCCCCTTTTCCAAAAATAGTAAGTCGTTTTTGAGGAAGAGTGAGCAGTGCGAAAACGGCTACCTTCTAAAAGCCATCATTTCATTTCATTCCCTTGATAAAACACTTGTTTTCGGTTGTTTTGCAATACTATGAACTACACGGTAAAATTATAAGGGGAGAAAGAGGCATGCAGGGGGAGATTAGGGGATCGATTAAAATTATATTAATTTCGACTAATTTTTAAATCGCGATTAATACTTTCATCGATTAATGGGCCAATTAATTTAATCGAATTGACAGCCCTAGTTTAAATACATGAACGTGAAACCACTTCTAGGTTGAAAAATAAGTTAGAGAAGACTGTCGAATGTGGTTAGCAATTTCCTGTTGTGACAATTCCTAATTTTTTGCATATTTCTCCCCGATTCCTAAAAATGGATTGCTGCGATGTTGCAGGTATCTCAAAGATGTGAAGAACATGACTGAGCTGGTATTCACTGTAGTTGACCAAGACTTCAAGTACATCGAGAATTCGCCTCTCCTGGAGTTCATGTTGGGCACGAACCCACTATCCCAATTGGGTGCATTTCTAGAGAGACTATTGTACGTGGCACCGTATGAGTTTAGGGATAGAAACAGCGGCAAGGCCTTCGACGTCCTCATGTCCTATATTATGGGTAATTTTTCTCACCAACGAATTTCTCTCATCTCTCCGGAACTGTATCATTGCATTCTAATTCAGCTGGAGATGAATGGAGTCTCCTGTCCAACGCATCAAATGCCACCAAAACAACCTCTGAAATCATGTCAACCACCCCATCGAATTCCAGAGGCGAATCAGCGAATAACCTGCATTTTCTTCAGGAGGCAAGTGCACTTCCAGCGAACGATCTATATTTGAAGGAAAAAAAATCATCTGAGCAATTCGAATCAACATGCCCTTCTCCTATTCAGAAAACGACGTCCTCACCACCGCCGAGCATTAAAGGAATTATTGTTCATCAGAGCGAACTTCATGGACTTGGAGTGGAAGACAGCTCCGCTGCGACCGAAGACTACTTGAATGTGTGTAAAACTGAGTCTCTTTAAGTTTGACTTGTATTGCCTGCTTAGCTGCTAATACAAGGTGAATAGATCTCGCTCAGAACAGTGGCACCTAGTCACTGCGTAGTGTTGCTATTTTTCGTTCACCCTGTAAATTATTTTTCTTGAAATTTTGGGTTTGCAGTATGTGAAATTGCTGGGAGCCTTCTCTAATGCGGATGAGACGCTGAAGCGGAAGATCGTGAATACATTGGTGAATTTCATTTGGAAATGCACCTTTCAAGGCACCGACTGCTTGCAGAATGAGTAAGTCCTTCATTATACACCAACCGACAAAAAAAACACGACCAAGAAGCAGAGCGATCTTTGTGAAACTCGGTACGCAGGCTCGAAGCAGTATATTATACAGATTTTAGAATCAATTTAAGTCTTAAGGGCGTGAGGTGAATTTTCACAGAGAAATCTTGCAGAACCCTTCAATTTAAAGGGGGTCGCACTAATCAATCTAAACGGTTACCCAGAGTGAATTTATGGAAGAAACACGGGAGGAGAACTCCTATGTGTGGAAAGATCAAACATACTTTCCAAGTCATAGAATTAAGTAATACAGAGAAAACTTGCCAGACAGGAAGAATGGACGAAGATTGCGGTGGCATTGATGATGCCAGTCTTCCCTTAAGGAAAAATCCTATAGGATCCTATGAGATTTTTGAAACATAAAAATCTTATAGGATTCCTATAGGATCCTTTACGAATCCTATAGGAATCCTATAATATTTTTATGTTTCAAAAACCTTATAGGATACTATAGGATTTTTCCGTAAGGGTTCTTCACTTTTCCCACAAGCCCCTTTGCTACAAGGCAATGGAGTGTTTATCTGCGAAGCCATGCAGAAATTATTTTCTCTGGAGGCGATTTCAACATGTTTTTCAAGCGTGTGAGCGATGGAGCCTTTTTGATATGCATCAGCCTCAAGCTGATGAAGTTTCAAAATCTCCCTTTTCCCATTATCCCATGATTCAGTTAAAACGGAGCACTAAGGAGGAGTTGGTCGGAAAAGCCATGGCACCTATGACATGCACCGCCTCTTCATTGGCACTTATAGAGCACCTCAAAATGTCATGCTGTTACACCATCGCATGTGATAAAAGGACAATCGTAGTAGTAGCTATTATCCCCATCTCTTCTATTGATAAGAGGAAAACATGCACAACTGCATCTTCATCAAAAATTTTCTTTCCAGTAATTTCCAGATGATGCTGATTCCACAATATGGGGCTTGCTTCATGTTCAACACGGCCTGGAATCCAAAAGATACCATTGCAGGGAGGAGGGTATCGAGCAAAACTGGAGAAGAAACAGGTCAATTTTAGCCAGACATAATTGGTTCCTCCTCTCCATCACCTTCTCATCTAGATCCCAGACACACTCTTTGCTTTTGTATCTGTGTATCCCACGTAGGGTTGTCTCTAGAAATATACGTGGATCGGATAAACCACATCAACAGCCCAACGGCATCGAGTGTAGGAGCCCGAGTGACCATTCATTCCCCGAATAAATGGCCCAATCCCGTGGAACAGGGATATCTCGTTCAGCCCAACACTCGCAATATCTTTGCCTTGCAAAACGTATCTCAACAGTATCCACTGCATCTGTCTGGTTTCCCTTGTTTGGTGGGTTCCATACATCTCAAGTATCGCCATGATTTCAGGTGAACATGTCCAGGCTGGAGAGTCCCTACAGCACAGACTGTTTATCGGACTGGAGTCGTACTGACTACAAACCCTTTTATTCTATGGAAAATACGAAGGCCAGCCTCGACTACAGCCTAGTCGTGAGTCACACTTTTTATATCAAGCCAATTCATTCTCATGCAGCCTTTCAAGAGTGCAGCACTAAACTTAAAAATTCCAGATACTTTTCACGCCTGCTACTTCAAATGGAATGTGGAATACTTTTACTCTCTTGAAGCATAATGTAAGAAAGAAATGCATACTGCCAGCAGGCAATGTGTTTATTGCCTGCTGTCTCGTAGCAATGCGAGAGGCTGAGGGAGACTGCCGAGATTGCAAAGACATGCCATTGTCTCAACCCCGAAATCCAGGACAATTTTCTTGACAACGGGAAATCCTATCAGAGCTATCCGAAGTGCAATATCAGCATAGGAGGTGAGTTCCTCAATCAAGAAATGCAAGGAAATCTCGGACTAGATTCTTTTCGAGGCAGCCCTTACGGAACTTCCAAATACAGGCGTATGTATAGGATTGTACAGTACTGACTTTAGCCTTGTTTGGAAATAGTTCAGTCCTTATCATGTTTTGGCCATTCTTAATAAATATGGAAATGTATATGGTTCATATATAGACCCCCAAATATGGTGCTAGGTTTGCAATGTATATGACACTAACATAAACTATACGGAAAAAATACTGTATTTGGAATATTTTTGGAAACTGTTCAGCCCATGTACTGTCCATGGATACACACGCATGCACGTTGAGGCCTTCCATATGGCCTGACATCTTGCAGTTCTCACAATATGAGCGAGGTCGCGCTCATCCCGCCGCTATATGTCTCCCGTTTCCTCAAATGCTAATGAATGATTCTGCAGAAGCTTTCACCCTCAACTCGATAATTTCCCACGTACAAACCGAAGAAAGGAAGTCGTTCTAATCAATGAATATGTTGAGAGACGTAACCTAGCTTCAGGAGGCTCTAGGCAATTCTTGCCCGATGCATAGAAGGAGTGAGGTTCCCCTTGTGACGTGAGTCACAAAAACCCATCCAGGTTTCATTGTCGAGTGACTGCCTCTGAGCCTCTGCTTCAATCTCCAATTAATAATGCATGCGGGGGCCACCTATTAATACTAGTATATTGCAGATTAAGAATATGTAGTTGCATATATCCATTATATTAAATATGACCAAAACAAGCCAAATATTTATAAGTGCCATGTATTGAATACATTGTAACTAAGCACCATATACAGGGCTTATATATGAACCATCTATAGTTCCATATTCATTAAGAATGGCCAAAACATTATATGGTCTGGACGGCTTCCAAATACAGTCTCCCATATGTAATCTTTATTTGTACTATGCACATTCCGAGCTAAGCACCCCTGTATGGCCATATTTGATAATTCGCACGAAATCTGAATATGGAGTTCCCGTAAGGGAGGCCTGTGAGTCTTAATCCCTGGTCTTCGAGACATCTCGTCCGAGACATGCAACGTTAGGCCAATCGCAAAGCAGCATGTCTTCTCACCTAAAAAACAAGGGCATCGACTCTTCCGGACTGAGAGGTATTACTGCTGCGTGTCAAGAATAATTCTAAAACTAATCCTAATGAAAATCTTGCGAAAGTCCCATTTCTACATCGTTGCAGCTAAAAATGTTCTTCCTCCTCGACGCACCTCGTAGGAACTGTTCCAAGACACGTTTACACGGGTTCATTAAGACACGGAGAAGGGAGTTTTCAAACCGCGTGTGCACTTCAAAGGATAATCGAGAAGACCTTGAGGAAAGACTCACCAAAAATTTCGAGTTGAAGAGTACAGTTGTGTGTCCTCGGAAAGCACAAAACTACGGAACAAAAATCATCAGACCAGTTTTAAGGGCGAAACTCTGCGCGCACGGTAGCACAGTACTTCGGTGTTCGCGGCACAGATTTCATGGGAATCCGGGTTCTCCCCCCCCCCCCTCCCCATAGACGAAAAAAAGATTCCAGAGAAACAGGACTTACAAAAGCTACAAGGGTTGAGCTCGAGGGGAAAGAAGGGAAACATTTTTTTAAGCACGTTTCTAGAATAATATTAATAACGTTCATTCCATGCGAGACCGATAGTCCTGCTGAGTTCGTCATGATATCTGTAAATACAAATGTACATACTCTCAAAAAGGAAGCGAAAGGGGGCAAGAAAAAAATAGCAAAAAAAGTCAGCAAATAGCCAGAACTGGACAGGACGAGCCGAAGCTCGTCTGGAAGCTGGAACATAGGAATCTAAAGGAGTGAGGGATGAGAAATTGACAAAATGAGGAGTGTGATAAAGAAAAAGTCAAAATAAGGATTGAACGAGGAAAAAAAACATGCAAAAGCAAAAAAGGGCGGGATGGGACTACACGCTCAAATGAAAGAGGAAACTCAAGAGGACAGTGAGAATGGAAACCTGCCGTGAGGCAGGAGGGGAAGTTACCAGGTAATATCGGAGAATTCTGAGGATGAGTAGAGGGGTTGTGAGAGAAAGAGTTCTTTTAACTCATTCCGGAAGGTTGAATGTCTGAGTCGTCGAAATGACCTGGGAGAGATTTCAAGTATTGCGGACCCCCAGAGAAGTGTGTCCGCCAGAGCGGATGAGTCAATCGTACGATGGCTTCGTTCTTAGAGACGATTGCATAGAAATAGACGCTTGTGTGATAGAGTGGCTGGGGAAGGTGAATAATTTGAATTTAGTAAAGAGAGGGCGACATGTGGTACGGATTGACTCGTGGAGGATGATTCCGACCGTACGTTTCCGGAGCGACAGGATGCGACAGACAGACATGACGCGTATAGCAATGACCCCAAGCAAGTACTCCATAGTTCAAGTGCGGGTAGGCAAGAGTGTTGTATATATTTTTAAAATCTCCCTGAGAGAGAATACAAGAGCGACAGGATAGTGAAGCTGTAGCATATTTCAAGAGGCGACAGACGTGGTCCACCGGTTCATAAGCGTAGCGTGGGTGCAAAAAAGAGGGGGGGGGGGGCACGCTAATAGATTCCAGAATCTAGAGAGGGTGAGATCTAAAAGCATGGGAAGTATACTGCAACGGAAGAGAGCAGACGTGAAAGGACTTCTAATTGCGTCACGAAAGCGATTCGGATCAGTAGATGGAATTAGTCCTGGTTGCTCCTCCGCGTTCAATGACATTTTCCGTGTTCCCGAACTATTTGTGCCAGATGATGCTCCTTTCCTCCAAGTCATCGCGAGGAACGGAAGTTCTCGCATAATTTCAATTATGCAGAACACGTCAGGGAATAAAGCTCCCTCAACCGAGCCTGTAGATTGGCTTCGTCATCTTTTAAGGAAAATATTTTCATTTTTCCTTCCACGTGCCCTTCCAGGAAAGAGCAGGCCAGGATTGCAAGAAATCTGTGCCTCGAGCCTCGAACAGTGGTGTCATCGCGTGCGTCAAACAGGGATCAGGTTTGAAACTTCGCATCTGAAACGTGTCTCCATTGCTGCTGCCTGACTTCCGATAAGGACATAAACTTCTGCTCCTCCGCAACTAGGAAATAATGGGCGAGTCTTTCCTCGACGTATTCTTGTTGACTATCCTTGAGGATGTAAAAGCGGTTGGCAAACTCCCACTGCCGAGTATTGGCGAGCCCACGTAAAACGCAAAGTCTAGGAACGGTTGCAACGACCCTGGCAGCGCATCTTCGTTGGGCCAACTTTTGAATACCAGATTAGACCGACATGAAAACGCTCACATGCGGCATGACTTTCAGGCTCTGAGTAAGCTCCATTTGTACATAATTCTTTATCTCATCTTCCGGGGACTTAGCCACCGAGTTTCTCTCAGTTTTGGATGGCAGAACTTCCAAGAGAGTACTACTTCTCTCGATCGCCTGCTGAGGTCTCCACTTTCCGTACAGGTTTCGAATGGCAAACCCAGTCAAAAATTTTTAATCGGGCCATCCATGGCTTTTTGTCGACGCATCTATAGGCCGTAGTTGGGCCAAAACTGGGATATGATTGTCTTACAGTTAGTTTAAACCGGCTTATGGTCGGGCATGTCAATGAGCCAAAGTTGGCCCAACATTGGGCCAACTTTGGCTCATTGTTAGGAAACCGCACGTGTCTCAACCATAAGCCGAAAAAACCGACAGGAGACGCATCTATAGCTTTATGCCTCTTGGAGAAATTCGAATGCATCCTTTGGCCCCCTCCTGCTCCTACATCCGGGAGAGATGAAGGATAGGTACCTTGCCCGAGTATCTTACACAGGTACACACCTATCACCACTAGCTGAGTTAAACCTCTACCCGTGCGCTATCAAGGGAAAAACGTATTACCTCCAAGGGGGCGCCAGACTTGGTCCCAGGGGCGCCCCCTGTAAAATACGCCACTGCGAACGATGCATCTAAAAAAACTAAGGGTTCAAGTGCGTATCCAATAATACCCAGTGCAACTATCGATGCCAAATAAATAATTAGGTGGGCTTAACAGAAAGGCTTGAATGCAGGCATTAACAAAGGTATTGCAGATGATTTATTATGGACAATTGACATCATAAAGCAGTTCCTTCATTTTAATCGTAAGGGTGATAATCTAATTCATATTATGGCGTTTGACATGCTGGCTCGAAAATAAAGTTAGTGCCGGTAGTAGAAGGCATACGATCATTATTCTGGCCGAGATGAAGTGCCTCTTTGAACTTGCAGGAAAATGTGTAATCTAGGTTAACATGAACAAGGGTTTGCCCGTGCAAGTTCAACCTGCATGCCGTGTTGGACTGTTCAAATTCACCTACACTCTTAGAAAAAGGGGTCCCGATTTTTCTCAAAAAAGAGAGTAAAATCGCTAACTCCGGCTTCACTCCCCTTTCACTCTGGGAAAGGAGCGAATTCGCTCCATCATCAAGGAGTAACATTGCTCTCCTCCTCCACGCTTCGCTCCTAAAGAGATAGGGATGTCATGCAAATACACAAATTCTCATATATACTTTCTGTCGCTTCCGCTCTCGTACAGTACTGGCATTGACCTATCTTTGACTGTATTGATTACGGTACATGTCAGAGGATGGTCCACCTCTTACGGTTCCATGAAGTGTCCGCGATATCAGTCTTTCCTTTCCTCATTTTCTCAGGTCGAGAAAGTGATAAGATCGAGTTCATGGACACCACCTTTGCAGCCTGGATCTTCTATGCAGATGAAATTCTTCCGAGTTTCAAAAGGGTTCTCATCAGGAAAATGAGCTTGTTTATGGCCTGGGCCCTATGAATCTGTTTTGAACATTAACACATGATGGGAAGTCCGTGTTTATTGATTCCTATAATGAAACTAAGCGAGACAAATGTCAAGGTACAATACAATCCTGCGAGGGACGATACCAGAGAAAGAGGGAAGGGAACTTTTGTGTACAGTGCGAAAAGCGAGACCTTTACCTCCATCTAGTGGCCTGGCGAAGAACTTCAAGATGTTCACTTCACTACGAGCGATGGGGGAGCACTTGGTGAGTAAAAAGAGAGTACATTTGAAATAGCTCGCATAGTGTTCAGTCTTTACTCCCTAAACGCTCGTGTAGGACGATTTGGCGGTGCAAGTTCAACTTCCACGATGAATTACCATGCAAATTTAACTTGCACGGCAGGGTCAACTTGCATGCGACATATACACCGTGGCACGACAGAATATGTCCCGCTAAAACATTCCCGACAAAAAACAAACATTAACTTTTCCCGATTCTTCCCTCGACGAAAGCTAAGTAAGGAAATACATTCCAAGACAATGGGAATGCGGACCAACCCAACACAGGGATGCGAAGATTTTAATTCGGATTCCTGTTTTCAGAGGCTCAATTGGAACTTTGAAGAGAAAAAAGGAAATGTGTTTTATGCACCCGACCGACAGTGCAAGTCAGCATAACACCATGGAGCTAGTGAAATCACCGAAGGGCCGAGACATATTGGAGATCATTTTGTATACATTCTCTCATCTTCGTTCAAATGCATCAAGTGACACTTCGCGATGCGACAAGGAAAGTGTAAAGCCAGATCAAAAGTGAAAAATCGAGCCGCTTTCGCCTAAACGATAGGTGGGCACAATCACCCACCAGATCCAGCTAAGGTTGAAATCATGAAAACTAAATCACAGCTAAGAAAAACTGTATCTGATAATGTTGTACCTCCTCACAGAATATTCCGGAATCATATCATTGGTCGATCAGGTAAGAAGAAACACGTTTTTCTTATACTGTTATCTCGAATCGAAGGATAAGCGAAAACGCTCGGACGCGATGGGACTTTCCCTCACATCCAATTGTTTTGTTATTAGGTATTTAGAATATTTTTCCTTGGAATGAAATGTCTTCGAATTTTTCCCCGCTAATTATTTTACAGGGGCGGCATTTTGTCTGGAGATGGCATGTCATTGAAAGGTTCCATTAGCTGTATTTTATCGGTCTTCTTTTGTCCTGGGATATTATGTCGGTGACCCAATGTACATATGCAGTAATGTGAAACCGCTTTCCAAAGGCTTTCCCTTTCTTCAACCCAAACTCCTACCCCATCCTCAACCTCCCTCTCCTCTACGGAACTCACTAATGTTAGGCCTAGGCCCAACCGACGGACTGTCTTCGGGTAAGGACTAGGCCTACCTTTCGTCGTACAAAATAAACCCCCGACTTCAAACCCCAACTTACTGGGCCAAGTAGACCTACAAGGATTAATCAGATGTCTCGAAGACCCGGGTCTTCGAGATATCTCGTCGAGGCCGTGTAACGTTAGGCCAATTGCTGTCTGGCCTTTTCAGTCCTTCATGTCCCTTTTAAGAGAGTACGTGTAACGGTAAACCGATAAGATGTTTATTTCGAGTTTCATGAACCATTTCAGTGCGGATGAGGAACGTTAGGCTTCTTTAAAGTTCCTAGAGCCGTCTCGACGAGTTCTGAAAAGTAAATGTCTCTAGGAAGCATGGAAAACAAAGTGGGCGTCATCCTGTCAATTTACGGTTGTCCGAATGAGATATCTCCACATCCCACCAAATCGTTCGGCCACTGCTAGCCACTATTTCAATCTCAGCTCATCTAATGAAGTCGGCACAAAATTATCTCATATATAAAAAAGCAGATGATCCAGACACCGATACTGCGTCCGAAGAAGTCATGAATCTGGTATAACTCCGGTACGATATCTGGCAACACTGGAGGACGGGACATCACGCTAAGTCTAAATGAACGAGAGCTAATTTCTTTTTTTTTTAATGGCGAAATTGTGCATTGGACGCAACAAAAATGACACTTTTCATCACCTACAAGTCAATATATTTCGTTTTATTGGTCTCTTTCCTCCGAAAACTCCCCAGGCGTAATGGGAGAGGGGGGAAGGGAATATAAAATGAAATAAAAAATGCCGGAAGTTTGTCAGACTGATGAGAGCACCATTTCTCTGAAGCAACCACAAGACTTTGGCCCTACTGAGGGCATGAAAGGACAGCAGTTTAAGCAGTTACTCACCCCTTTTTTTCTTGGTTCTATCTCTCATCCAGATGAATGTCTCTTGCTGAAAAGTCAATCTGTGATACTTGCAGACAACTTTATTTTGTCATCCTTGTTCATCTTGGGGAGGAGGTTCCTTGATATAAGAGATTTTTACTCTTACCTCTTCAAGTTCTCGATGCTTAGTATCTTCTTGGTTTTGAATGTCAGCCGAGAGGGAAGTATTTTCCATCAATGACATCTCTGCATATTGTATCTTGGCCTGGTGAAGATGATCTGCTTCATTAGTATGCCGCTTTCCAATTATTGCACCAGATCTTGAAATGAATTCTTTTGGATACGCAGTGATTTCATTGGCTGACAGCAGCATAATTGCTGTGCCTTTTGAATGGATGATTGGTGAGAATTGTTATTATCCGCCACACAGTGGCCTTAATTATGAGGATCGACAGCATAAGTTAAAAGCTTCCAGAGCCATCCTTGACGAAAACTGGGTCCCCTTCCCATTTCATCTATCGTCTATCAGGCAGGTAAGATGATGAGGTTTGCTCAATGGATGCACCAAACTGTTTTGCTGGATGGTATAGGCATTTCCTGAGATACTGATGGCTAGTGAATTTGTATATTTAATGTTATAGAGACATTTGCGAAGGCAATAGAAGAGACAATGGCATACTACCTAACATCGAATGTGGAAACTGAGGGCTCTGAAATTGAAAAAAGGAGATGTCGTGGCAAGAAATGAAGCTCATGGATCAGTTCTGACTTTGAATATGAAGGAGTAAATAACAACTCCAACTCACCAACCTTCCCATAATACCAAGTACTCTTCTGCCAACTCATGCCTCTGCTCCAATGAAGATGTACATTCCACAATCTAAACCATCCAGACATCATCTTGGGAAATCCTCAAAGTCTCAAACAACAGCAGAAACTGATACTTTTTTATTGATGTGCCTGGCCCATCTGTAACCAAAGAAATCCTGTCAGATGGAAAATCAAATTCCAAGCTTCATCCACCCTCAGATTCTATCAATAAATATTAACAGGGTCTATCTTCTCAGTCAGTCATGCTGCAGTTGTGAGTGTACGTTATACTTCCTTTTCACATCATTTATACTGTCCTAATGAATTCTTATAGGTCTGTAATGTGAAAGAAGAATTGTGTTTAAGGAATTAAAGTTAAATTTTCACTTTCAGCTTATCGGAAGAAGCTCTTTTGAGTGGTAGAGGAAAAAAATAGAAAACAACAAAAAATTGATTAGGCGAAATCAGCTTCACTTACTATGCTTTACTGTCTTATTTTGACCAGGACGATTCCCATCGAGTACAGGACAGTATGCTCGGAATAGAAAAATTGCTTTCATATGCTCACTGAGTTTCATTAGCCCTCTCCCTTTTCAGAGAAAATTGGAATTCTTTCCCGCTGTAATTATTTTTTTGCTTTACTCAGTTGTTCCACATTGCGATATATTTATTTGCCCGCTTTCTAACGTTTCTATAGACCTCCAGCAAAGGAAGTGTAAAACTGGGACAACTGTCGCATTGCGCATTGAAAGACATGCCAGATAGCAAAACCCAGAGATAATGCCTTACAAGCTGGCAGTAACGGTGCATCCCGTATCGTGCACTGTTATATGAATAGTTGAAACAGGATTGCTATGAGTTTTGATCATTTTCAGAAGGTGTCTCCCTGAAGACGGAAAGGTCCGGGAGGAGTGCCGGGGAAGTATTGCCAGTGCAGTGAGGGTCGTCTGCTGACGTAAGCCTATATTGTTGTCTCATGGGTTTCCTATAGATTGGGCTGATTGGGGTTGGACTATTGGCTGTCGCTGTTCTTAACGTCCATGTTCAAAACCGCGTGAAAGATTCATTAGTCTAACTAAAGAAAACAACAACAAAAACGCTTCGGTATGGCTTACGAGAACCGAAACTATTAATAGCTTTCTTCCAACGCAAATGAGCCAAGTAGCCGTATATTTTCGAAAATCGGTCGATGACTTTATGAACCGTCTGAAACTTGTCATTCAGGCAAAGGGTGGTCATATTGAGATCTATTGATCCTATGTGTTCGGTAGGTTGTTGTTACTTGTGATTAGAAAGATTGAATATATTTTGCATTTTTATGAAGTTATACGTGTTTGTCTATGGGACAGGACTTTTGACTCACCCTGTATGTAAGCCAGCTATACTGCAGAATGCTATCTTCGGATTCATGGCTAAAGTAAGCGTGTAGGGAAGTGTTGCTCATGGCTGAGGAATGTACCAATGTATCCTGTAATGTGCAGCATTTAGATAAATCCTTATCTTCTACTTCTAGTCTTGCGCAACATGGTTTCGCCTGTCAGTTTCCCCTCTTATTGTAATCATCCTCTCTGTGGAGCTCTATTCTAGAGGCCCTTTGCGTACCTGTATGGATTCCTGCGTAACTGAAGAAAAGTCACGTGCGCACTCAGAAAAATGAAATAACTAGAGTACCAGCCCAGGTACAAACCTGGCATTCCACTGATCCCTGTACCACTGGAATTATTACTCACCGCATCCTAACCATCTAATCTTGAAATAAATAATAGCTGCCATTGGTTTGGCATAGACCTATATGAAAAGCTTTGAACAACTAGAGGAGAATATGTGTAGGATGCCATGTGCGCATTTCACGCGTACGCCTACCAACCCAGTCTACACAGCCGGGAGCAGCCGCTCTCTCCCAATGTCTACTATAGATCCGTCAACCGCCGGGGCTGGAAGGGAAATGAATGCTTTAGTGGAAGTATCAACCCGACCCAGGCGGAAAGCTGCGTGGGTCGTGTTGTCCGTTTGCTATGGTTACTGCAGACAGACGGAATGAAAAAAAAAATGAAAAAAAGTAACAAACCGATTGCATTGAAAAAAAGAACTGGCATTTCCCCATAATACCTATAGGATTGCCAGATAAAGACGGAGGGAAAGAGACAGAGACTAGGGATCCATCTTAGAAGTAAAGATTGAATGTTCTCAACACGGGTGAATTCATTTCGCCATTCTGAGCAAATGGCGAAATTAATATGTATATATTCAAGCCCTGAAGGAATTAATTTTATTAAACAGTTTTGAAAAAGTACAAGAAATGGTCGTACCTAGAACCAACGGGCGATTCTACAGGTTCTACAGAAGCGATGGAGTTTCATATGGTTCTACAGCACCAGAAATGTTTACAAGGGTACAGTATAGAACCAACGAAGAGTTCCAGCCTGAACCACTATTTTTTAAATAGTATCTCTGATAAGATTCCACGGATAGCTAGCGTCAGTTTTTACAAACCCCATAGTTATTAACGAAATTTGAGAACTCTAGAATCAGTTGTAACGTTGTTTAATATTTTCCTTCTTATATTACAACATCGCAAGAGATTACTGTGCAAAATCAAGCCTGAAGGAGTAGTTGATCGCACAATTCAATTCTCTGATTCTTTCAAGAGCTATATTTCATCCAGCTCCAGAATTTCCTTCATATTACCTCGTGCTGACATACAAGGGGCTTGACAAAATGTTCTCCTCCTGCAGGATGAAGATAGTGAGTCATCCCAGAACGAAGCGATGATTTCCTGAGGCGATTTCTTTCAAGTTCAAACCAAAGAAAAGTGAATAGGAGTGCAAGCACATAAATACATCAGCGCTTGTAGGACTTTAAAGAGTGAAAACATTGGAGGCTGCGTAGTACAATGTTGTGGACGTGAGAACTCAACATCAGTTCAAAGACGGTCGACTGCGAGCAAGTAATACCATTCTATAGTATGTGAAGAGAAATGGCTTTTGCAGCCGCCTCGGATGTAACAAAAACTACGAGAGGTGTTGTGGCCTTGGACTTTCTGTACAGGGGGAACCCAGCTTACGGAGTTGATTTAAAAATACTTGACTGGCCATCCCTTTGGCAGAAGGAGTACCCGATACATGAAGCTGTGAAACTCCTCATTGACAAGATCAACTTGACACTTGAAGAAATCCAGCGGCAATCGCTTAGGACGGTTACATCATTTACGATCGGGAAAACGTACATCAAGACCAGAGCGCGTGTTGCGTTTAACCCAACAAGTCCAACAGCTTGGAGAGTGGGTGGGATCAGTAGTAGATGGAGCGATTATAAAAAAGAAAACCACGATGGTTTAGTTGTTATAGCAGCAGTCACTCGGCCGATGTTACCTCGAGGCAGAGCTTCTTGGTTAGACCAGGAACGGCTAGCTCTCACTTTGGAAGCCCAACTTCTGCACCATTATATCTGGGAAAAACGTGACCCGAAAGTAGCAAATGAGAGTTTCTTGCCTGGTGGACGAAGTGAAAGCGGCCATGCCGGCTACGTGGTTTATATTGCATACAAACTTCAAGAAGAAGAATCCTCGAGCTCATTGGATTCGCCGGCTGTCGGTAGCCAAGCATTCAAACCCGTCTCCCAAATCTCAACTGAGAAGAATTCAAGGAAGAGAGGTCCAATCAAACAAAGGGACATCAGAGATTACTTCCTACGAAGTCGTCAGATGCCTTCCCAATGAAATGCAAGATGTTCCAGCCTAGATGGCCCTGTACTTTTTCAATATACGAAACGTATGAACAACCCTTATCAATAACCCGTTATATTACATGCAGGATTATGGCTTAGCCTATGGCCTCTAGTGACGTAGCCTTGAGGGGCCTTGCGCGTTTGGCTTACGAGGCGTGAATCTACGGAAGAGTGCCTCTCCTACTCCACGATTACAATTTCCTCCTCTACCCATCTTGTGTTTAGTCCAAGAGTACAAGCCGAGAAGACAACACGACTCTTACGTTCTTGTATAATTATACTAGATACCCGATTTTCTCACTGAGGGTAAGGAACGAAGTCAATGTAAAAGAGAGTGGCAAAGGAGAAACTGTCTCTCGTGAACTATTGATTGTCCATGCATTCCACACTATTTATTTAACCCACTTCTGTATCTGTGTCCTTCAACACTATAACATGAACGTTAGCAGCTGAGTTTTCCTACCCTTAGAAGAAGCATTGATAAGAAATAAATTATTTATTTGCACTCGCTTGATCATTCAATCTCCTCCATGTAGCAGGAAGTGTTTTTTTCCAGCACTGATAATATTTTGTCAATATGAAAACGGATATTAGAAGCTGCGAGCAAAATGTAAAGTTGTAATCAGACATTTTAGTCACAGCATACCTACACCCCAAGCGCACAAACCACTCGCGCTAAAACCATTGAATACTTTCACGTCCACTATTGTAGAAAAACATTACATGAGTTAGTCATTGATGAGTGGATTCTATGTCAGTTCAAGTATGTTTATTCTGGGTTTTGGAGCTTATGAGGAGGTATCACGAGTAAGTCTGTTCTAGGTGCAGAAAACAACTATACAACTATAAGAAGTACAACTATAAGAAGGCTAATTTCGAGAGACTACGTGAATGCGTCTCAGGCATCGACTGGGAGTCACGGCTCCGTGGGCAGACGGTAGAGGAGCAGTGGGGGGCGTTCAAGACTGCTTTGCAGGGCTTTATGGAGGAATGCATCCCCAAGAAATCCATGAAATCGGGCAGGCAACCGGTCTGGTTTACGGGTAAAATCAAAGCTCTCATCAGGGATAAAAAGCGGAAATGGGATGCGTACAAGCGGACGGGAGATAGCACGGACTATGAGGAATATAGGAGGATCACGCGGAAGTTGAAGCG
>CAJPEV010001135.1:29049-76360 GCA_905338385.1 Darwinula stevensoni
AGGTGCGGCTCAGGTCGAGACAGGAATTCTTTACTTGCAGAGTGGTGAACGCGTGGAATGCGTTAGATGACGAAGTAGTGGCTGCCCCTTCTGTGACTATCTTTAAGAAGAAACTAGATGCTTTCATGGACAGGCAAAAAGGTGGGGGGCAATGTTGACGTAGGTACTAGACAGTAAGCAACTAAGATAGTAAAAAAAAAATACAAAAATATATAGCTTTAAGAGGGTTAGGCCTACCCTAAAATTAAGGAACGCTCGACCTCGACACGTGATATCGAAATGGGCGAAATCGCCTCTTGATATCACTAACTCTCCTGACTCCTGACAAGCTGGCGAATATACATGTTTCTAATTGGAGCTCTTCCATTAGATGCTCTTTTATGAGATCATGGGGAAGAAAATTCTTCCCGTTTTCACGCTTCATTCTCAGAAGAAAGCATGATTGCTTAGTTGTTATTGTTGATGGTCTGATAGCGAATAAACATTTTAAGTACAATTAAAGCATCATCCGAGACTGTCATTCGGATCGTGTTATCACATGGCGTCAGCATGTAATAAACCATTCAAGAAATTGAAGTTTATTACGAGCTCATCTTAACGCATTTTCTCCTTGCGGATGATCATTCCCATTATTTAAACGCAGAAAGGGACTAATATAAGAGTAACGCATGTGTGCGAAAACCCTTTCTCGAGGTGTTAACCCATTCGGGCATGCATTTAAAAAACCAATAATAAAATATGCCTTTTTTGGTTTAACGTTTAAGAAGGTAGCGGTAGCAGTAGCAGTCGAATGTTTCACCGCTAGAAAGCAACACTGAACAGATTATGTGCCTTTGAGTTGACTGTGTCATGTACTCGAACGGGTTTTTTCTATCCATGTGCGACCCCTTTCACTCCTTTGTTATCCTCGCCATCGGGCATGAACCCAGCCCCCTCACCTTGGGCCGGAGGACTTTCTCCGGCCAGCTTTGCCCTTAGATAGGGGAGGTCCTCCGACATTCGGGATGGGGAGAGCATTCTCCGGGCATTCCCGAGGCATTCATGGACCTTCCACTCCTAGGCAGTGCAACTCTCGCCTGCTATTTCTTCCACTCCTCGGCAGTGATTTCGAGCTTTATTCCTCAACGGGCCATTACAAAGCTTCTAAGAAAGAGTTCAGGTCCACTCTCACGGGAGAAAATTTACATCGGTGGTTGCCTCAGGCTCGGTTGTCCGCAAAACGCGATCAGTGAAAGTGTGCCAAATCTAGATTGTCAAATATACCTGGTGTGTAGCTCCCATTGGATCATTAGCTACAAGTTTTAATATGTATATCTGCGTTTCGTCATTCCATTTCCATCGGCTCAATTGTAATCAGGTTGCCAACGGAGGCTCAGTCACGCTTCCAAATCATCGCGACAGTGCAATTCTAGGGAACTGAGCAGTGTTTCTGGAGAAAAATGCTCTATTCTGTATTTACTCATGAAATAAGGTTCCTCATCAATCCATCAGTTAACTTTAGATTTTCAGCTGCAATCAACTGAAGGATTCAACTCCCAGCGCCTGGCTCCCAGCACTGATTGGACCATCTCACCTGAGATACCATCAAATACCATGTGCAATTGCACCTGAATATATCACGTCTTACATGAGAACATTTTCCTTAACCGATGGAAACTGACATCTAGCAAGAATTCGATGAATCGGTTTTGAGTTTCGAAATTTATTCTTCGTCCTATGAAGACCAGTATGGAATTGATTGATTCAATGTTTCTGTGATGGCTTTAACCTTGGAGGGTTCACCCTTTTTCCATTACGAGCCACATACCTAGTCATAGAGCGCTCACCCCTCCGTACCATCCCTTAACCCAGTCTATGCTTCGTCCACAAGCCTACTGGTGCGCGTACGCTGTTCCTTCTGCCTAGCAAGGCGTATCCTTGCAGACTCCGCACGATAGGCTAAGATGGCAGAGGCCTAGGGCAGAGCGACGAAGGAGTCAACTCACCCATCCACCTCAAACGACATACTAGTACGCATCGGCCCATGTTCTTCCGCTTAGCCTATGGCCTGGAAAGGCATAGGCTTATAGGCCCCTCGCGTCAGGCTACGGTTGTAGATTTCGAGGTCAGATAAGCCGATAAATCGCTTGAAGCTGATGAAGTAATGCGAACGAATGAATCAAGTTATACCCCTTTATCCTTGTCTCGCTAATTCTTCACCTCCTAGTCGTGATGTACCTGATTCGTCGCAGGCCTCACTCGTCGGTCTGCAAACAGAACGTATGGCGACCCCGTCGCTGGGGAAAGTAGTTGTGGGGCACGAAAGGGATGGATGAACTGATGGGTATCTGAAGGCCACTAAGACCTATATACTTTATCGATAGCTCCGTTTGAAGGAGCGTGCATTTCGACTGCTGTGACAGAGCAAGTGCAGTACGGTGTACGTGGAAATGGCTACATTAGACTCTGTCCTTAACGAGAGAGGCAAACACAAGATGTCCTTCAATGAGTTTTTATATACGCGTGAAAGAATGTGCAAAACAAAAAGCATCTGGAGAAGTGAGGTAAGATCTTGCAATGGGAGAGTACATACTGAAGACTCTGGGCTGGCCAATTCAATCACAGAACACAATCATGCACCATACAAAGTTCGCATCGATGCGGTCATCAAAATCGATAACATTAAGGAGAGAGCTGCTCGATCCGATGAAGCCACCTGCACAAATTTGCAACAGGAACTGAAAGACTTGCCCATGTCTTTTGTTTCACACCTTCTAGGTACTCGTGCTTTGCAAAGAATGATCCAATGTCAGCGGGAAGTTCCAAATCCTGAAGGTGACATACCGATTCCCGAAGCGTTCAGGAGAACTGTGAGAAATTCCGAATTTTTCCGTGGTGAAGAGGAGGGTACGCATATTTTCGTTTCTGATGAAGGTCTGGAGTTTCTCCGTCAGCACCCACACTGGATGGATGATGGTACCTCCGTGGTTCCTACCAAGTCTGCAGCATCAGCGCTTCTTCTGGAGCTATTGTGTGTAAGCGGTCCTTCCAAGCAAAGATGAACCCACCAACACTCGTTTGTTAAACATAATGAATAATCTTTTGCCAGCCCCGAAGCCGGCTTCGGTCATGACCGACTTCGAACATTCTGCCATCGATGCTTTTATTACTTGCCACCATAGCATTGAGATTCATGCCTGCTTTTTTCACCTTGTTCAGGCTGCTAGGAGGTAGACTCAGGGTGAAGGTTTTAAGCTGCAATACTCACAGGATTCTGAATTCTCCATGTTCTGCAAGATGCTCCCTGCTCTTGCCTTTGTTCCAAGTTCTGATGTACCTCAAGCCTTTGAAGACCTCTGCTCGACTGATGATTTTCCAGGTGGTCTAGACCCTACAGCTGCGTATTTTGAAGCCACTTACTTTGGTGAGAGGCGAGAAGACAGCGTTGGACTCGGGTCAGATACCCCCTAGAGCTATGCAACAACTACCAGCGCATGTTGAATGATTTCCCTTGCAGCTACTCATCCATAAAAGGGTAGCATCGAACATTTGCTTCTTCAGTCAGTAGCCTATTCCACGCTGGCAAAGCTAAGTAAGCATTTCAGAATAGAAAAAGCAAACCAAGCTCTATATATGCAGTCATTGATGTTAAGCATGGAACCCCCAAGGAAGAAGTGGGTTCAACTGGACGCCCGCCTGAGGGCAGGGGTGGAAGCCCTATGATAGGGCATTCCACCACTGCTTTCCGACTCTTCCTGGAGGACGACCGCTTGTCGTGACCTCTTTCCTTCGCGTCATGAGGCACTGCTTTCTTGCTGGACGGTGTTTGGCCATCTCTGCCTGGGATTCTGATTCTTCCCTTTGGGCCCAGCATCCCACCACGGACTCTATACTCCCTGTTCTCTTTTTCCCGTCTCGCCATCATCCAACTCTGGTGAAACTTCTCTGCCGAGTTTTCATCCCGACTGAGAGGTGATATGGAGAGGTGCACCTTCCATTACTGAGTACGTGACTCGAACGGGTGAACCCTCCAACGTTAAGCCCCATGACACCTTTAGCAAAAACTAATCCTGAATCGCAGGGAGATCGAGGTGGAAATGGATCGGGCCGAGATTTTCGAGCCCGAATTCGTCCCGTACCCGCCGCTCCGGGTCCAAGTCCGTTCTGACTCAACTGCGGCATATCCTCTTCTAGCCCGAGCTTGACCGCGGATCAGCAAAGGGCATTCACTCAGATAAAACCCAGGGAACGCAGGCCTACGTGTCCTTGTCATCATTTTCTAATTTTCGTGAAGAGACGGCGGACTCGATCCAGCCGGCACCATTTTTCCCAAGCTGACCGTAGCCCTATCCTAGGGCTTTGCTTGCTAACCCCGAGATTATCTCTTGGCCAAGACTTAGTCTAAGTATTGGGTTGGAAAGAAAGTCTTGCAACACTGCGCAAATTTTTTTAAATTTTATAACTTTATTGAAATGCAATTTCAATCTACAATGTAATGACCATTGTTGTCTATGACATGTTCCCAACGCACAAATGGCAGAAGCCGCCTGATATACCCCGAGGGCAGAAGCTTCGAGAACATTCCAGCATATACAAATGCCCATCATTCCTTTGAAACATTTTATAAATAGTTTTAGAAAGTGTTGCAAGACTTTCTTTCCAACCCAATACAAACACTATCGATTGCGCTCTTCCCAGAGTCCCTACACCTAAATTAAACTGATTTAGGAAACTTCTTCGAGAAACTGATCATACGAAGGAAAAACTTTAAAAACCCATTTGCATCCACAAGCGTACTGGTTCGCAACGTTCCATGTTCTTTTTCCTAGCTCATGGTTTAGGTAGGCAAAAAACAGCCAGTCATTCTGGCTAAGGCAGCAGAATTTTAGGCCAGATAGGTAGAAAAGTTCCTGGATGCGAATGGGATGCATATTCAGTCAACAGCGATCAGTCAGCTTGCCGAAATTTAATCAAGCTGGTCTTGAATGGGACTACAATCCACGGACTCCCTTATAGTTAACATGTAGCGCACGGGTTGTTTAATTCATCCGCGTCAAGTGACTTTCGACATTTTTGACCATTTTCTGCTACCGTAACTTGACGCGAGAGACCTACAAGCCTTTGCCTTTCGAAGACATAGGCTAGGTGGAAGGACATAGGAAGATGCGGATGTGTAGGGGGATGTAAGCAGGGGATGTCCTTGTAAGTCCTGGTTCTTCCATGGCTCTCAGATTCTAAGGGGGATTCTACAAGGAACGGAAGCTTCAAATTCACCATCAACCGTTCATTCTCAAATTTATGGAATTAAAAAAACGAACTGCAGTCTTTGAAATGTTGAACTTTCCGTTAAAATCAATCGTACTGTCTCTCTATTGATGCACAGTTCTTTGGCAATCATTCTGACAATAAGACGACGATCACTTCGCACCAGAGTTCTCACATTTTCGATGTTTTCATCCGATTTTGAAGTTGTCGGACGTCCAGGTCGTCTGTCAAACTCAACTTCTTCCCTTCCTTCAGAAAAGCGTTTACAACATTCAAATTCATTTTGCTCTGGACATAACCTCATCTCCGTACACTTATTTCAACATTTCAAAGACTTCAGTTGGTTTTTTCCCGAGTTTGATTAGAAATTTCACGTTGATTATTTGTTCATAATATTATCACCCTTTTTTTATACTTTTTTTTTTGCCCCTAACACTACTTTTGGTAAAGTGGTACTGCTCTGCAATCACTAGAAGCATCGCGACAAGTTTGTTACTGCAGAGATTTAAGACATGTACTGACAGGTTACAGTATCGCTAGTAACCCAGTGTTGTCAGTCTCGCTATTTATTGTCAGACCTCGTATATAGGGTTTCCCAGAAATGTGCATACACACTTCAATTGTCTAGCATGCAGTGAAATGTTGTCCGTCAGCATTGAGAATAGTTCCATCCGAAAGTCAACCGATGCTGTTACTGTGCAGTGCTTCACTAAATCGTTAACACCACTTGCTCTCACTTGGCATCCGAGGAGAGAGCCGCCTCGTCGTCGTCGTCGAGCAGAGCAATACCTTCACTACGTCTCCTATAAAGGGTGGATGACGACCTTGACCCACGTGCGCGAGGGCAGCTTCCTAGCCAAGTCGATAACCTCACCTAATCTCTCATGGGCCAATTCTCAGGGCCCCTTTAGTAAGGGCACCTTTCCTCACAGGTTTGTTGATCTGATCGTAAACCAAATAGTTTACTGCTACCTCCCTCTAGTAAATGCGTCTTAAAGTTAAACGTTTGACTTCAGTAGCTAAAATGGCATGCAAACGGATCATGCGAGACCGATTTGAAGCCAGTTTGATGAAAGGAGTAATGTCCCCAGTTGCACAAAAAATTGAATCAAAATAGGTTCAATGCTGATTCAACGTTTGGACGTTGATTCATTACTTATTCCATGTTAATTCGATATTTTGTGCTACTGGGGGGTGCCAGAGTGGAGTTTGTATCGTCCTAGTATCATCTCAAATCTCACTCGAACGTTCTAATTTGGCCTTTTGCGTCTATTCGATGTAATTTCGGGGTCTTTAAGCCTCGGATTATTAATCTTGAGCCGGTCTCGTTCCCCGTTTTCCCATTCCATTCAGGCCTACATGTACACCCTCCAATCGCCGAGTCCAAGCAAATGGAGCACCCAACCCCTCCCCAATGAAACGGGAAAACCAAGGAATGAGGAAATTCCGCTTCATTTCGTACGAGAGAATCAGTTGGCGGCTAGAGTTCCTTCTTCTCTTGGCCTCCGTCCTCGTCGTCCGTTTCCTCCTCCGTGTCGCTCCTCACGTCCTTCGCTTCCTGGAGAGAAACAAGTCAGCCACACCGGACAAGATTATTAGGATAATGATGAAGGCCAACACCGACTCATTCCACGATATTCAGAGGGAAAAAATAATAGAAATAAGAAATTTACAGAAATATCTATTAAAATTAATGGAAATGTAGGGAAGCAATCTCGGAACACTAGACTTACTGGTAAGATTAATGGAACTTACAAATGGAAAAATCCATCAAATTTCACTTTTGGCTCCTGCAGAGAAAAAGCCTCCATCCGATTGGATTAAAAATTCGATCGTCATCGTTGCAAACGTGAAATGAGGCTTTTTCGAACCATGACTCCGGAAAGACTCGCTAGTCAGAGCACTCTATGGTAACACAATAAGCCTATGTCTTCCGTCCTGAGACCGCATGGTCGATACGGAACAGAATGGTACCAACACGGGACACAAAGATGCACATACGGAGCTACTGAGCATTCGATGAATGACGGCCCCGATGCAATAGGTCCAATAGAGCTGGATGAATAGAAGCCCCCAGAGGAGAGAGATGAAGAAGATGATGCCTCCGTGACCGGTCGCCGTCAGATCCATGTGTTCCCAATAAGCCACCATCGCCCTGCCGCACGCAAGCCATCACGCATTATTCCATGACCATCCGTGGTCGTAATAAGCTGCTTTAAAGAAAAAGTGGATTAGATATGGTGGTGGACTTGCAATCTAAGGCAGGGGTTCTTAACCTGGGGTCCATGGGATAGGTCCAGGGGGTCCGTGGAGGGTACATGGAAAATTAAATATATAATTGACGGTAGTTCCCGAAAAACATAATTAGTAATCACGAATTCAGGTGTTCCAAAGTTTCTGATAACCAGGGGTGGGGGTCCATGGGTAATACTTCAGGATTTGGGGGGTCCTTAGGTGGAAAAAGGTTAAGAACCCCTGATCTAAGGGGTTTGTTACACGTTCAAAGGAACTCCGAATCCAGAATTTACTTTCGACGTAGGTCACAAGATCGTCTCCTTCCATTGTAAACTATCCTCCTTTATTTTCATGATGTCACGTGGGGAAAAAAGTTGATGGCATTTGCCAGCAGGAAAGCAGAATCATAGTGAAACATCTTAAAGATAAAGACACTGATCTACACTGTCTGAACGAAGTAGACCGCTGAAAACGAGATCGAGGTATCGCGGTAAAGCCGATCGTTGATGAAAATACAACTGCACCGATACCATTCGACTATTCCGTACGTTCATTTCCACTCCGCAAGCACTGGAAAGAGACCATTGCATCTTTTAATTGTGATCTGATAGCACCATGTAATTCAGAAGTGGCCTCCCAATAAGCGAATCCATCGCCAGGTGGATTCGTCCACCCCATCCACTCGATCTACTTCCCACAATCTCCCTCAAGCTCCCCCCTCCTAATGAACACTTCCACATCAACGTCTCGAGAGAGGAGCACAAAGCCCTCCAAGGCAATCGACGTACGGGACGATGATGAGGGCCGGGTAGAGGATGAGCCTGGAGGAGATCCAGATGAGGACGAAGAGGACGAAGGACACCAGCGCCATCCTCTCCTTTTCCAAGTATTTCCACGCCTTCCCCGCCTGTTTCCAATTTTTCATTTTTCAAATTTTTTTTTTCAAATTTGAATATTTACTTTATGTTGTGATCTCAAGAGGAATATTCTCGGTTACTTTTCTCATCCACTCTCGTGGATACTCTACGAATTGGAAGGTCAGTTTAAAGTCTTTTAAAAATCATTTCCGTCTTGTCGACTCATTCCCATTAACATTTTCGATTTACATATAATTAATTATCATATTTGGAGAAGATTATTTTTTAGTTCCCCCTTTTACCATACCAGCAGGGGCCCATCGGCCGCATCGTGAAGCAAGATGACGATGGCCCCACACCGCGTCGCCCCGCAGAGGAAAGAGAGACTCAGGAGCCCCAGCGTGAGGATGTGATGGGTGAATTCGATCCAGAAATCTTTTCTCTTCGTGTCGAATCCCTGGGCCACCAGCAGGGAGACGTACAGACCCATTTCCACCAGGTAATACCATCGGACGTCCTTGGGAATTTCCTAAGGGAAAATAATCCACGAAGGTGCAAGGTGGAATGAGTCGGAAAATGCGTTTAAATTGTGGAAAGTCCTCAAAGGCTTTCGGATTCGATTACATTTGAAACTGGCTCCTGCCAGTAATTAAGTATTCCCGAAGGCCACGAGGGAATCTCGTCTAGAGATTGCAAAGGGGTTCCTCATTAGGAGTTTCCATGGATGTACGCGATTATCGTACCGAAAGGAAGTAAATGTTAGGAAGCCATATTAGACTGGAAGAAGCCATGCATACGAAGCAGAGTGGGAATACGATCCCCAGAATAGAGAGGAAAGAAGAGCAGCGTTCATTACAGACGTCATGAGGAAAGGGGATCCTCGCGGTAGAGATCTGCTCGCATCCGTGTCCGAAACTCGATGTGGTCCTGATAGCTCTTGGGAGTTCGGGATTTGATCGAGACGACAAGCGGTTCCCAGCCGAGGGGATAATAGAACATAACTCGGCATTTGAGGATAGGGGGGGGGGGGGGATGAAACCCTGACCTAAGATAACATAACCCTCTCTACTCTTACAATAAACATTTGCAATGAAGATGTCATAAACTATATGTTCATTCTTCAGGAGGTCAACGAATGAGATGAAGGCCAAATCACATATTCTGTGAATCAGTAGATTTGGTTCATCAGGCCCCCACCTCACGAACGGCCAAGCAAATTCCCACTTCACAACTGCCGAGATGAGAAATTTGATGGAATATTCTCCCAAAAAACCTTCTGGAGCCTCTCCTTGCTGCAGTTTACAGCGGTACGACTCTCTTCGACTGGACTTGCTTATTCCCAACAATTTGAAGGGAGTGGACAATTTTTATACATAGCCTATTTCTCGTCTCGGAATGAGACGTGTAAAATACGCAGAGTCCCGGAATAGACTAAAATCAAGTCCTTCCGCCTAGCTCACGGCCCAGGAAGGCAGGTTCTCACAGGCCACGTGCATTAGGCTGAGGTATCATGGGTCTAGGTAGCAGAGGCCTAGGTCAGAGAGGCCCTGATGCGAAATGTTCACCCGATTCTGAGACACCCTATACACATGCCTATAAGCCTTTCGCCATGCCCATTCGCGAGGCAGCAGTTGTGCTCTTCTCAACTTCATCTTCAGCTCAATTATCTCTTTCAGCTCCATGTCAGTATTCTGCTATGTCCTTAAAGTGCCACCATTTAATTCGAGAAAAGTACCTGCATATAGTGCTAAGATTTTTTAAACTAAAGATGTGCGATAACGCCTATTCTCTTCATCTACTTCCCAAATAATAAAAAGTTACTTTCGGGAATTTAATTCGGCTCACAGAACTCTTGGTGCGTCGAAGTGAGCCGAGAATGCTGCGTCCAAAGGTGTGCGAATTTCGAACATAAAACGTGTCGTCTGGTGTGTTGAAATTCCGGTACCCTTGGGACACATCATGGCATCTCAGATGTGTCGATATGGCAAATTTGATGAATATTCATTGCCGTGACAAAAGCGTTCGCGATGAAACCTTTCGGCGATACAAAAAATAATTGATGCGATCGTTGGGATCGACGAGGGGAATGGTACGACATTTATTCCAAATCTCCACTGCAGTTTAATCCTACCCGCTTCTTATTGTAAAAGTACCTGATGGAGAAAAGGTCTTCTCATGGGAACTACTGTATATGTTGCAGTTGTTTCTTCTCTCGCCACTAAAAAAAAAAATAATTTTTGCATAAAAGCAAACTTTTAGGGTTCGCGACCGGTGGCTCTCGAGTTCAAGAAAAGAAACCACTGTGAAGAAATAGAAAATAATTGAGTGAGTTTCGTCGCGCATAATCAAGGTCGAGGAATCGCAACTAAAAACGACAATCTCGTCACGTGGCTATGAAAATCCCTTTCGTGCATTCTCATCCGAATTAAAAGGCCTGCAACCGCTGCCGAAAGGACGAAGGACCTGGAAATGGGGCATTACAAGCATGAATTTTTTCCCCAACTTCATCCTGACGAGCTGGGCACGGTGTCCTTAGGACCTTCAGATGAAGACGGGTGAAAAACTCGCTTTGGAGTATCGAACGACTAGGACAAGCCGTAGACATCAAGTATTATGTGGTGATGTGAAAACCGATTTCAATGGTTTTACCTTTCTTCACCCTCACCCTCGCCCCCACCCTCCGGCACAATATCCGGCAATACTAGAAACGGGACCGGAGCCATCACGCTAAGCCTAAATTAACGGCATCTAATTTTATTTTTTATGGTTAAATGGTACGCGGGAATCAAAAAAGGAGACTTTTGTCACCTTCAGATCAATATCTTTCATTTGGTAGTTCACTTTCTCCAAAAACTTCACAGGAGCGGCTACCCAAGGAGGGGGGAGAGAAAAAAATTCTGGAACGAAATAGACTTCTCCACAACCCCGAGGAGATGGAGCTTCAAATTTGCTGGAGCGATTCCGTGTTGAGAGAGGAAGAAGTAGGGTAAAGGCACCAGTTTGTGGACGGGTTAAGGAAATTTTCCTCTTGAAAATTGCATTACGGTCGTTGGGGTAGCCGAGAAACCTCTTGATTGGTTTCAACGGGAGGCCACTTATCATAGCTTGATGCCCATGCCATAAAATAAAATATTCAAATATACTTTTCCCACTGTACCTGTTGGATACACATGGATATGTGTTGATTTTCACGTGGTTCCAGTTTGTGAACATCCACAGACTAAGTTTGTGGACATCAGTTTTTGTCAACAATTATGAGCGTGCTTTGGCCGAATAGAAAAATTGGGCATGAAATATATACAACAGTTTTATTCATCTTCAATGATGTCCTGTTCAGAAATATTGGTCAATTTAAGGAATTGAGGGATTCTAGGTCTAAAACTAAGCGAAATTGTCCAAGTTCACTCGTGCTGATGGGTATGCATACTTCATATGGTGGCTGACAGGCATGTGCAAAATATAGATTATTTGAGGAAATACATTTTCAGCGTGAATTTTTTGAAATGGCAAAAAACGCAAAACTGTCCATAAATAGGCGCCCGCCCACAAACTGGTGCTTCTACCCTTTGCCAAATTTCGTTCCTGTTGATTCTCTCCGAATGGAATATGAGACGGGTGAATTTTGTCGCCGGAAGGGGCTGAAAAAAGGCATCGATGCTCGCCGGGTCAGTTCCACGAGGCCATGAGGCACGACACTGATCGGAGGCGGCACGAGCGTCCGCACCTCGATACTTCTCATCGACGTTGGGTTGTAGGTTAAGGTTAGAATTTACCATGCATGGTTATTATAAATTTTCTACCGTGTTCAGACAGTTATAATCAGCAAGCGATGCATCATAGAGCTGAAATATTTGGTTGGAACGTTAATGGGACCATGTGAAAGAGTAACGTGGGGTCATCGGATGTGGGCACAAGCATTTGTTCGATAGCTAAATTTGCTACATTTGCTCGATGGACCTTCCTTCGTTTCTACTATTGCTTGCATTCGGGACGTGCAACGATGGAAGGCCGACCAAAGCCTTCCGACATTCAACGTAGCCACGCAATGGCGAATGGCATGTAAGAAGATCGCTAATGGGGCAGGAGCTCCACGATACAAAACAGACTTGAAATATTCCCTAGGCCAAAAAGGTTGCTGGGGTGAGGCCGGGCCAGGTATTTGTGCCTCATCTGCATTCCTCTTATTACTGTAGTAATGTCTCGATAAGGCGATCCTTACGTGTAAAGACAGTTTGTTACATGGCATCTCTACTTTCAGAAAGACGTCAGGCAGGGCGGCCAGTGGTCATAGAGGGCGTCTCGGAATCTCCTTCAGCCCAACCGACGGCTTAGAAAGGCACGGTCTCGTAGGTCGACCTCACCCCCAGCAGACTTTTGGCTTTGAGGATGTCTAAAGTCAGTTGTGCATCATGCGGCACGTGCCACGCCTTAATGGACCTGAACATGGTATTCCCCATCACGTGGTCATGTCGGACGCCGGACGGCTTCGGTCAGCCGTCTATTGTTGATACATCCCGAATGCAAGCACGTGGTTTTAAATACACGTGACGAATGACTCGGTGAATATCCATCGGATGGGACATCCACCTGGTTCCAAATCTATCTCCCATCCACCATGCCGTTCGGCGCAGGTGGATGAAGGTGTTTTTCTTTTTTTAAGGTCACTTTCCTAAAAATTTTTCCTTCAAGAGCTGAACGAGGATAAACTTAATCAATTCGCCTATTTTATTTCATTTCAAGCGTTTCAGTGGACAAGAAAGAATAGAGGACTCACATGGAAAGGGTATTGATCCCAGCAGAGACTTGGTTCCCAGAGCCACTTCTTACCCCACATGACCCACGTTCCCGCGAAGAAGAGACTCACGTAGAACACGCACTTCACGCTGCGTCCATGCATCAAACAAGATCGTCTAAATCTTCCCATCCATTCCCGAACCCCCTTCTACGACGTAAGAACCCCACCAGCATTCGTTGAACTTGGCGAGCTTGGTGTGCCGACAGACCGCGAAATCCTCGGATCGAGGATTCGGCTGAGGACTCGGCTGTGGACTCGGCTGTGGACTCGACGGCCCCCCGTCGACCGATCCCGGCTGGACCCTCCATCGTGCGATCCCCTTGAGTCCCCCCAACCTCCCGATCGGCGTGAACACGAATCTAAAGTGAAACACACGCTCGGCGCATTGAGCAAACTCCTAAGGATAACAATCGGATTCGGCGTCGGAATGGAATCCGGGCGACCCTCCCTTGGACCTTGGACCTTCCCTCTAGGAAGGATCTGCAAGGCGTTGGGGGGGGGGGGGGTCGCACACTCAACTCCACCTGTCACGACTAACTCATATGAATTTCCAAAAGTACTGCTTGAACCTTCCGGCCAAAACGCTACCGAATAGAATTTCCGGGTCCCAAGGCCTGGAATTTCGGGGGAAAAGGGTCTTGGCGTAGGCATGCGACCTATGACACTGTAAAGGAATTCTACAGAATTTCTTTAGGATTGTATGAATTTCTTTTGTGTTCCTTTAGAAATTGTACAAAATGTATATACAATTTGATGAAATTCTACCCTGTATAGTGTGACTAAAAAGTTATAATAAATAGATGGAAATAGTATTCCGCGAGGAAAGGAGAAAGAATTAAAGGTAGCCCTGTTTTCTTCGATTTAACCTCGCGCAAAGTTCATATCCAGAGATGTCCGTATTCTCAATGCAATACTCATAATAGGTATAAGATGGCGTTTACGTCCCCCCGAGCATTCGATCTCAAGTCAGGACGCACCGGACCTCAAGGAAAGAGTTTTCTTCCTTTCTCTGTATTCGTCTCATCGTGATACTTGCAAAGCAGTATTTGATAAAAGTATAATTATCATGTATCGATGGCAATCTGATTCTGGAAAATTTCTACATGACTACGTTTCGGAATGCCTCCACCCATAAATACATTTTTGCTACCTCGTGAGAGTCAGTAAATTTGGTGAAGTACAGGAAACGAGTGAAACCATAAGAACAGAGTAGCACCCCGCTATCGCAGGTAAGTTGGAGCATGCGCAGTTCCAACCCCAGCCAGCCTCTTCCTGGCCTGACCTGCTCCAACTCACTGGAAGTCTGACTGATGGAAGAGTTAAGAGGGAGAGTGCAGTCTCGCATCGAAGCGATCGGAATGAGACTTCGACCGGAGAGAAGAGGCCGAGTGCTACGTTGCCAAATCTATGCAACATTGCCAGATATTCTTCCGCGCCCTACTCCGATGAAATCATAATCCTGCATGACTAGTTTTTCAGCCTTATTCACATGTTTGTCAGCAAGTATTGATATTTTATCAGCACCACGACCCGCGTAGGTATTTTATTCCTTCAGATCTCTCTCTTCCAAATATTTTCTTCTCTCCTGCCCTCGAGCCCTTTGCAGTGATCTATGTAATGGGGTTCGTGTAGCTGGTGTCACATTCCCTCTTACCAACCTTATCAGCGGGAAACATCATTGACAACTTTCAGGTTTTTAGAATTAGATTTTCTCAAAGTGATGAAAAGAGGCGAAGGAGAAATTCTCGAGAACGGAAGGTCCACGCCAGATTTCCACATTTTGCTACCTCGTGAGAGTCAGTAAATTTGGTGAAGTACAGGAAACGAGTGAAACCATAAGAACAGAGTAGCAGGGGGGGATCAAGCCAGGACAGCCCCCCTTCCCTGACTACGTCACTGGCCTACTCTACTACATGAATCACGAGCCGCCACTGGAATGAAATTTGGTATAACGTTTCGAGGTCCCTTTTGGAAGCGCTCTAAGCAATGCTATCAGAGCGTTGAAACAATACACAATAGCACGAAGCTCTACGTGCAACACTCGCCCGGGACAGCGGGCCTGCGATCTGGCGGTGGCTCAAACAGACAAAGGTTCGTACGACCGAAGCGAGATGGCGGGAAACGGAGCCGCTATAGCGAGTCGATACCTGCCTGATCTTCCCTCACAGACACCACGGGGTCGATATTTGAATTCTTCGACGAATTCGGGAAAAGAAGTTACAATGTAAAACTGTGTTATTTCTCCTCTCAGTCGTGTCGAAACGAATGGAAGTCGATCCGGTCGTGACGGAATGCTCAATGACTCAGGGTTACGACGACTCATAGCATGATGACGGTACCTTAAATTATATTTATTTGAACATTCATTGAGCGTTCCGGTGTTACTTGGGCACGTTTAGTTCGATGTTATAAATGATAGTAAAAATAGCGTTCATGCGACGCTTTAGGATTTAACGTTGCTTCCAGAACTTCTAAAAATGAGGGACCGGCTGCCGGCACAATTACGTCCAAAAATTGCATTGGCATTGCTTACCTACTGAAGCACTGGTCTAAAAGTTACACAAAAGCCTGGTGATTCCATTGACCCAATTAATTGACGCCGTTGAAACGCTCGAACAAGTTGGCAGACTTTTCCTTTGAAGACGTGGTCTTAGCACAGCTTTAGAGCTAAACTAGCGATGGCTCAACAGAGGGGTGGCTCAAGGGAAGAACAAGTGAATGGCAATCCTAGTTGACACGGCAGTGTTTGGGCAACACTCGATATATGTCGTTTTAGTGTTCGAGTGTTCTTCCGTGACAGGTGGAACGTTGGTATAGCGTTAAATAGTCCATTTTGAAAGCACTCCAAACAACTTTGACTCAGTAACGTTGGGTAACAGCCGTTGCAGTGTTCATTTCCAACATATTTTAACAAATTTGGGAAGCGGTTGAGACCAATTTTTGAATGTGGACCCGGACATATATGGAGTCCCTAGTCTGCCTAGGATATGAAATAGTAAACGAAACCATTACTCCATCAGCAAAGAGGCTGCTAAATATTGAATATAAACTGCTGGATTCAGAATGAGCACATTTCCCCCCATGAGGGGGGGGGGGGGCGAAATCATCTGAAAAAATCTGAAAGTCCAATATTGCCTATTTTCACCAACTTCGGCTGTTCTTGCTTCCTGTTTGAACTGGATGTCCTGTTTGTTTGAACCAGATGTTTAACAGAAGAATTCAGAAAGGGTTCTAATCCTGTGAAATCTAAAACCTCACAAGGAAGCAATCGAAGGAAGGTGCAACTCGCTGGAGCAATTCCGCACAAACTGAGAGAGACTTGGCGATGTGAAGGCCCCTAGTAGAAGAGCAGAAAAGTTAAGGGATAATAATTTGAAATACGCGTTTAATTCCAAGTTGCAAATGAACATAGGAATTGCATTCATCCCATCGCTCTCGGGTTTAGCATTGTTTTGAATGCTTCCAAAGGGGACATTTTAATGTTATGTCGCTTCAATGCTGGAACGACGTTACAATTGAACGATGCAATAGCATTTCCTTGACGCTCTTGGGTTACCTGGCGTAGAAAATCTTCGTAAAATCTTGAAAAGAATCCTGAATTGCTTACCAGACTAAGTCCAAATGCAAGATATATTCTGTCGAAACCTTTAAGGCAGATAACCCCGTCAAATCAGATAACGCGATCGGCAATAGCGACAATCCTCAAAATGGGGCTTTGAAAGTTGATCTTTTTAGAAGTAAAGGACGGAGGGGTCACCTTTCCAGGAGGAATCTGACTGCAAGAAATGCCACCGCGATGGGGATGGCAGGAAGGAAGTCCCGGCTACCCGGGTACGCGAACCCATATTTGGATGGCACGTTCTCCCAGGTCTCGTTGTAGGGCAGCCAGAATCTCTCGCTCCACAATCCCATCTTTCCGGTCTCGAGCGGACCCTCCTTCGCAGAACGAGAGACACACAGAGGACTAATCGATTGGAAGAACGGAGATTATTACGATCGAGTTGGAAGGAAATCGGAGACAAATGTTGCACGTCACGGTGATGTCAGCATGATCATATGCGAGAGAGGAGATAGAAGTTTCCTTTCTCGTTTACCTTTCCGATACGAAGGCAACTTTTGCGACACCTCTACTTGCAAATACGTTAGTGTTAGTTCGGTCAGCAATGTGGAACAATCCACCTCCGACTGACATGGAACACGATAAATAATCTTCATTCAAACGACTTTCAGATTAAAGCACTGCACAAACAAAAATATATATTCCATCCTTCCCGTCTTGCTTTCTTGGTCTTTCTTTTTTCAATAGATGAATTCAGCTAAGGAAATTGTTACACTGGGCAATACTGAGTGTGCATGTCACAAACGTTTCTCAGGATAGTCCATGCACTCCCCGGCACTAAATTCGAGATGAGACGAGAAGTCTGACCTGGTTTATTCAATTTCGAGTATTTGAATTCGACAAAGGACTCGGGATCGCATCAAGAGATTGAAGAGGTGTAGAGAGTGCCCTAGAACATCGATATTTCAGGCATTTTCTTGAAAAGACCATCGACACAAGCAGGATATGAGGAAGAACCTCCCAGTTGGAGCTTTCATTTTGCTTCTGGGGAATTCCAACACCGGAAGCGACCTTGTAATAGCACGAAACTCATTGCCAAAGTCCAGAAGGACCATTCGATCGATGCCGAATTGTCACCTATAACCACAGAGTGAAATGACCTTTTCCAAGATCGACCTCACTCCTTCGGATTCAGATGTGCCTTTCATCCCAAGGTGAAGAATAATTCTTGAAGATATTGGCCTATGCAATGATCAGCACTAAATACGAAGGTCAAACATTTGACTACGGTGCGATTTCTTTCGAAATCCATGGTTCAGCCGCGGACAGCTGTACGCTGCCTTTTTCAGAGGAGAAACCAAGGACAACGTTAAAGTCTAAATGGAAGCTCTGCTCCCTGTAAGCTTCTAACTGACTTTCAGATATGGGGACTGATAGCCCGTTCTAAGCTAGATAGATGGAAAAGAACAATAGTTGACGGGCCTTTATGAGTTCATAGACTTTTATGGAGAAAAAGAGATGTTTGTGTGGAAGGCCCTTTCATTTCGCCCGCGTGAAGTTTCAGCTTTCGGACCCAAAACTTTAACAAAGAAACCTGGAGTACGCTTTTGAAGCAATCCAAGTAGGTGTTCTCTATGTACCCCGAGCACGAAGGCGATGTTTTCATTTTGACCAATAAGGAACTAACTCTTGGTTTCCGTCTATTGACTAAACAGTGGGTACAACATGACCTTAAGGACAGTTCTCGATTACACTCGATCACGAATCATCAGAGAAATTCCTTAAATAGAGATTTATGGCATTTCTTAGCAAGCCCCAGTCAGTGATCGAAGTTCGATAGAATCTCAGCACCTTTTGTGTACACATTTCTACCATACGCCCATTTGTCAAGCCCAGAAAGAAATTCAGAAAGTGACTGCTTGAGTATTTAATGCTTCTGTTATCCTGCGCATTTCTTCGCTCCATTTTCCGTTCCTTTTCTTCGTAATTCCCATTTTAATATCGATTCCAACGAGATCCTTCATTCTTTCCATGCTTCCGGCCGCGGAAGGCTCTCTATCTGCTGTCGCAGACGAAGAGTCGTTCTCGTTGCATTCCCCAGCCATGAACGCACTTCCTCGAGACACCGACCGGTAGCGCAATAGTTGTTGGAATCCGGGAATAGAATAACTTCACGCTTGAAGGCAGCAGTGATGCATCGATGCTCTCGCCGAGTCACGATCCGAGTATCCTCGTCGATCAGGCTCGGATCGGATGCAATACACATCCGGTTTCCTACATATTTCCGGGTCCCGAACAAAGGTGTTCCAAGTTCAACAGACTTTCACCCAATTTTTGCAAATTAAGTAAAGCTAGCGACAGCAGTCGGTTAGGACTAAATGCAGGCTTTTTCACATGTATGAAAATTCGGAGTTTGTCCATCCCAATAGGTCAGGTTATGCATATCGGTCGACCGCAATTTTTGACATAACTGATTTGGTCGACAAATAAGCGTGCAATGATTATTTCCAGTTTCGAATTCTTCCCCCAACATGGTGTTGCTTGTTCTGATGAAATTTTCTGCTTTTTTCGATCTAATTTCGGATTTTGTAGAAACTACACTGTTTATTTAAAAAAAAACTGTGCCAAATCATTTTCGTTATTAATGACAGGAAATTGTATCAGCTAGACTTACGTTTTTAAACACTGCATGTAGATAGAGGATAGGAGGTATGTGCCAAATTATAAGAAAATTGACGCATCGCATCACGTTCTATACCATTCAAACTTGCAAGGTAAAAATGTGAGCCGTACAAGCCCGCTGATGCGTTCGCCTCAGTCAGGGAAGCGAACCTCCTCGGCCGCTCTGTCTGGCACGCAGAGACGCACGCTTGTTGCAGAGCTGAGGCGGATGCATCAGCAGGATGTCCGAGGCATTTACTTAACCTTCAACTTTTAAACGGTGTAGCACGTGACATATTGTCACGTGCTACCACGGCCACGGCTGCGGTCAATATCGTTCAAATTTGGCAAAAACCTTCTTTCATCTGTCCATATGCAGTTTGTGAAATATTGGGCCGATTGTATGAAATTTACTACCATTCCTATAAAAAAGCGAATTGGCAAGGGTTTTTTTTTTAAACAGCGTGTAGTATAATTTCATGTTTGTGCGCTCAGTCTTAGATACCCTCTTAAACCCGCATCATCGTCGACTTTTATTATATAATGTTCGGCAAACCCTTCCTCTCTAATTCCGTGACTATGACCTTGACCATGACACTTCGCTTTTTACGAGGGCCGGCTGGAAAGACCTCGGCCTAACTGAGTTACTGGTACAACAAGCAGGAAGTATCATTCCACAGGAATGGGATTTTACCGGATGGCTTTTTACCGCCAGTGGAATGAATGCATACAATTCCAAGGCGACTGTGTTGAGAAGTGTTGAAGTTAGATTGCTTTTTGCTTACTCCTTCCCGCTCGGGCCGATAACTTTTCAGCCTGCCCTCGTATACACAAGCTTGTTCTTTCGTATCATGTTTCTATTGCATTTTCTCTTTATCTGACTTTGCTGTTTGTGATTCTCGTATGTTCGATAGGGTCATTTTGGTAGTTGTGTAATTTACGGTCCATCGAGGCCTTCGGTAGACCTTTTTCCTTGCAAGGTAATTCAACGAACCTGTGAATTAATATATTTTATCCCGTCTTTTTCATCAAATAGATTCCGCCATGTTGGACAGCCTGCCTTGCGCGTTTTTCGCTTTTCCGGTGAGAAGAGAATAATGAACTCAGAAGCCGTTTTTGGGTTCGTAGATTTCGTTCATTTGTTTCTCTGATTAAGTTTCAGGATTCCACTATCGATAGAAGAGTAAAGAATTAGTGTGAAAGCTGGTTGGCTTTCCGATGATAGAAGGTTGAAAAGAATACGTGAAACTTATTTTTCATGAGTAAAAATTGAATTTCAAGTGAATGTATCGAAAATTAAATCTAATATTAATGGGAAAGAAATTATTGAGCTTTGGAGAGAAAAATTGTCCAAGCAAAAAAAAAATTGGCGGAACTAGCCAAAAAATATCGGGAAAAACCTGGCATATTATACATTATGATTTGAAACGGCCTCAGGCCAGTTTTAAAAGTGCAATTTTAAGAAAATATGTAGCTTCATGAAATAATCATTTGATTACCCAAATTAAAAAAACTCCGTTTTAATGCATGATGCAAATAATAACATAGCTCCATACATAGATATGACAAATCACAAGTTCACCAAGTTTCTCAAGAAATTTCTTCTGCTGTATACCGCCCAGCATTATGAATTATCGGGGATATTCTCCCCCACGCTTCTCATAGGTCCAGCTAAAAACCCCATACTGATTCGCTTGCACGTTTCAGCTTTTTTGCTGGGATCGTACGAATTTTGTAAACATTACTTTTGACCACAGTCAGAATGGTTTTTTTCCATCCACGCAGAACGAAAGAAACTCTCATAGATCCTTGTCTTCGTCTCATCGGTCATCCCGAGAAAACAGGGCATGCGAGCCATATCTGAAAAAGGGAAATAAAATTGAGACGGAAGAGATTTATTCCATTTGATCGAAAGGGCCATCGACCGAACTCTCCTTGTTCATGGCCCCTCCCCCCCTCCGCCCCTCCCCCCCTCCCCCCTCCGCCCCGGGTCAGACTGCAATCGAGTATTCGACCAAAAGAATTTCAAATTTCGCTTCTTCTGTATTTTCGAACGATATCCATACCTTTGAGCATCGCCTTTCCGCCGCACTCCGCGTAGAGCATAGAAAAGCCATGACTCATTCTCGATCACCTCATTCTTTCCCCCCAGACACGTGTATCTCGTGGGCCTTTAAGAGCCTTGGCACATGATGTCCATCACGATTCAAATAGCATCCCAAGGACAAGTTGGAATCAGTCTAAGTTCCGATATGAGAAACAGCTCAATATCGGACTCCTCCCCTAGACTCCTTCAATAATAATGAGGTTTTCCCCTTCGATCCTTTCAAAAGTCTAAACAGGCAGTCTTACTACGGATTAAACTGCCGAGAGGAAACCTTCTTTACAAATTAGCGATGAATGTCAATTTATCACTCGTGGGAGTACGTCCCTTAAAGAAAATCCCCTTGATAGAATCGCATAGTAGTTTGTTTTTGAACGAGGCATTTAACAGACTGTGGCACCCTCAAGAAGCGACTCTTACTCGCACTATGGCTATGGCTATGTTTCACATTCAACAATCTTGATCATCAATCTTCGGGTTACGGTAGATCGCTAATTTGGGGTGTCACGAGACTTAAATTTATATGTAAAGAAATAAAGTCGTCCTCTAACCTACACTTTTCAATAGCTTGCCCTTTTTGTTTTCTGGAGATGATTCAATCCACGCCTCACTGGAATATTGAATATGTAGTAATGTGAAAACCATTTTTCAATGGCTTTACCTTTCTTCAACCCCAACCTCAACCTTAACCCCCTCCCTCTACGGAAATCACTAACGTTAGGCTTAGGCCTAAACGACGGACTGTCTTCAGGTCCGGCCTAGGTCAACCTTTTTTCGTTCAGAAGAAACTAAATCCTCGACTTACTAGGCCGATAAGGCTTATAAGGATCAATCCCTGGTCTTCCAGACATCTCGTCGAGGACGTGTAACAATAGGCCAATCACAGGCCTATTCAGTCTTTCATGGCTCTTTTAAGAGAGTGCATGTAACGTTAGACCAATTAGAGGTCTATTTCGAGTTTCATGAACCATTTCAGTGCGAACGAGGAACGTGAGGCCTATCTTGAGTTCCTCGAGCTGTCTCGATGAGTTCTGAGAAGGAAATGCTTCTTGGAAGCATGGAAAACAAAGTAGGCGCCATTCTCTTAATTACGGTTGTCTGAATGAGATATCTCCACATCCCACCAAATCGATCGGCCACTGTTAGCCACCATTTCAATATCGGCTCATCTAATGAACTCGACACAAAATTATCTCATGCATTAAAAGACAGAAGATCCAGAGACCGATACTAAGGCCAAAGAAGTCATGAATCTGGGATAACTAAGGCTCGATATCCGGCAACACTGGAGGACGGGACCGGAACCACCGCGTTAAGTCTAAATTAATGGCATCTAATTTCATTTTTTTATGGCGAAATGGTGCGCTGGAAGCAACAAAAAGGACACTTTTTGCACCTACAAGTTGATATCTTTCGTTTGGTTGGTCTCTTTCCTCCGAAAATTTCCCAGGTGCGGCTACCCGGGGGGGGGGGGGGGGAGAAAAAAAATTCGTGACTCTAGAGATCACTTTTGGTCCTGTCCAGCCTGTCTGCCTCTCTATGAAGCTGTCAGTGGGTAGCTTCCTACCCGTTGCTGCAGTTGAGAGCATTTATCTCTTGCAAAAGCATAACGTAAATGGAGATGCAATGATTCCCCGTTCTTTACCGCTACTTTCCTCCGCCGGTTCCTATAATAAGGCTATAACATAATCCGATCGATATTTTTGCCTGGGAGAGGCTGGCAGGAGTGACCGAAGTGACATAGTAGGACCGGCGCCTAACCGCGTGAACACCCTTACGGAGTATTTTTTTGTTCGTTTTGCACGTCCTTTGGGCACCGGCGCCATAAGCCGATGGCCAATGGTGCCGATAGTGCAACACCGGCGGCCGATACCGGTGTTAGCCGATGCATCGGTACAGTCCTAGTTTTAATACATGATTCTATTTTTTTTTAAAGCGCCATACATTAATATAAAAAATCGCATTATCGCGTTTCGGCATTTTGCTTCGATCTCACGAATTTCACCATCATTGCCTTTCTTCATCCCATTCCAGCCAAAATCATTTTCCCCATCTACGCAGAACGAAAGGGACCCTCGAAGATCCTTGTCATCGTCTCATCGGTCATCCCGAGTGAACTAGAAATGCAAGCCACATCTGTAAAGGGGAGACAAATGGGAACTCGACCGAGACAGAAGGAATTTATTCCATTTGATGAATAGGAAGACCATCGAACGAACTGTCATTCATGGCCCTCCCTCCCCTCCTCCTATCAGACTGGAATCAGGAATTACACCGAGAAGTTCCATTCGAGCTTTCGAAATTCACATTTTCACTGTTTTCGAACGATATCCATACCATTGAGCATCGCCTTTCCTCAGCGTAGAGCATAGAAAAGCCATGACTCATTCTCGATCCCCTCATTCTTCCCCCCCCCCCCCCCAGACATGTGTACCTCATGGACCGAGAAGAACCGTGCCACACGATGTTTATCATGATTCATCTCACAGCCGAAGGACAAATTTTTGAGCTTGGAATCATTCCAAGTTTCGATATGAGAAACGGCTCAATATTAGGGCACCTCCCATGGACCCCTCGAATACTGGTGAGGTGCATTACGATCCTCTCGAATGCCGGTCTTGCTATGGATTAAACTGCCGAGAGAAAACCTTCAGCGAAAATAAGTGATATATTTCAATTTATCACTTGTGGGAGCAATTCCTACTCGCACTCGGCTTTTTCCCACTCAACAATCATGATGGAGTTTCAGGTAACGGTATGCCACAAATTTATGGGGGTCACAAATAGATTTAAATTATAAAAAAAATACTTCGTCTCATTCCGAATACTTTTCAATATCTTGCCTTTTCTTCCCGTCGGGGTGATTCAATCCAAGCCCCTCTGGGATATTGAATACTCTGCTAAGGATCCTTTTAAAGTCAATTCGAAGAAGGAAGACGCATGAGATCCATGTATATCAAGTCAAAACGTCTTCTGAGTCTCTCGTCATCCTTCATTTCAGGGAGAAATTCCCATAACGCCTCGAAATCCTAAAGGCTTTCCATTCCTTGGGATCCAATTCCTCTTTGCAGTTGGAATTTTGCTTTGAAGGTATTCAGGAAATCTCGCAGGCACATGAGAGGTACAGTCTGACCAGTGGTACGTTGCTGTAATATGGACATATACGTTTTATAAATAACACTTTTGCATAGCGTGATTACGTAGTCGATCAGTGCCAGGGAGTCCTTTAGCAAACTCGATCTCCTGGGGAAAGAGTAAAAAAGAAATAGATTGATTGAAAGGGTTAAATCAGTAGACATTTTCATCAAAATTTTCCTCATGTTATTTCCAAAAGGAAGGAGACTTTCAAATTGTTGAAACATGTGCATCAAATTTCCAGTGGCACCGCGAAAGGGGCACTCAGAACTGTTGTTGTTTAAACAACTGTTGTTGTTTATTGTTCACCCCATTTTATTTAGAAGTTGAGGTGTTGACAGGCTGTTGTGCAGCAGTCTCCATGCAACATCATCACCATCTGTTTTTAGAGATGGTGCACGGCAAGGGGATTTCCATACTGGTTCAATCCTTTTTTTCCCTTCTGGAACATAGCTTGAGAGATGATGATTGGGAAAGTTAACTTCATATTTGGAGATAATAAAAAACCAGATGTTGTGCCAAAAGAGCGGCTTTTTTTTATTTAGAAGAAAGACTTGAAAGAGATCTAAATTTCAATATATATTGAAATTTAATATGCAAGTCATGAGGCACTTTCAAAAGTAGGTGACAACGAGTTATACGAAGAAGGGAAGGAGACGTTGATATTTTGTCTAAATAAGTTCATGTCCACACACAAGTCTCCTTGGCCTGAGGGGCTTGAGGAGAATGCAAAGTCACGACTGTTTGGATCTATCCATGAGGGGTCCCTGCCACGAGTCCGTAATTCATTGAGAAAACGAAGAGAGTGATTTCCAAAAAAAAAAAGAAACAAAGAAGTTGGTGGGAAGAGGGGAACTGTTAGAAGGAAACAGTAAGAAACCACTATAAAGAACCACACCAAATGCCACAAGTTTAAATAATGTTGAACTAATGTAATGAACGAATTACTGTAGAAGCTTTGGCAAAGGCCTCATAACACTTTGAAAGAATCTCGAATCTAGTTTCTAAATATACAGGTATAAGAGCAGAAATATCGTCATCACAGGCAGAGGTTAAAATTGGGAGAAAAGGAAATACTTTTTCATTTCATGTTTTAGGAAGCGTTCTATTAAACTGTTGTGTTCTCTTCTTGTATGATTGTATTTTTGAAAATGTAATTGACTTTGAGTGAAGGTTCTCATGAAACCTTAGTACTCGGCTAAGAAATATTCCATCGAGAAACCGCCTATGAAAAGGAGTAACGACTGGGAAGGATGGGAAAGGAGGCCGACCGCCTCAGCGTCCGCGCGAAGAATCAGAAGGAATTTCCACTTCTGCTGGGGTTCCCCCCATAACTCACCCTCGCGAAATTTTCTGGGGGGCATGGATGCATGCATACAAAACGATCGTTTAGGAGAGGGGGGATGGGGGAGGGCTTTCCTTTCGTTTCTTATGCCGGGATCAGTCTCGATCAGGCTGCAATTCTGAGAATCCTCCAAAGCATGCAATCTTAGGAAGGCAATGGTTTTCAATGATTTGTGGGCACTGGTCAGAATAAGATATCTCTGGGAAGTATTTTCTGCATCTTCATTCTAAAGAATGATCAGATCTCAGAAAAAGCTTTCTTTCAGATAGGAATTTCACTATTTTGCATGCTGAGGAACGACCTAGGCAATCAATCGAAAGGTTTAGACACTTTGCTAGAGTTAAGACTAGGGGTTTCAAGTTTCGAACTGCGAAGGTTCCCAAGATGATTTCTAAGTCGTTCATTCCACATGATGTTCGTCCGGCCAACAAATTTCTGTTGCCGGAATAGAGAATGCCGAAAATACATCAACTGAAGAGACCGAAGCTGATCCGTCTTACAAGTCGGTTCGGCTAATTACGCTGAAAAAGTTGGGGGAATTCCGATGAAAACCGGATTCCGTCCAGGCATCGATCGACGAACTTTGCCTTTTGCGCTCACTCGGAACAGATGGTCCCCGATAGCTTTCGCCATAAATTCATCGCCATCACTTGTAGACGAATGTATATATAAGCTGAAGTTTATTTAAAACTTCTACTCTCCTCTCTCCCCTCTCCCATAAATAAACCATCTGGTTGCTTTCATTGTGATTCCTCGCAGAAGGCGTCTCGAGACTTCCTGACTCCTCATAGAAAATGCTTGGGACTTCGTTGCTCCTTGTCGTTATTCGACAATCACGTATCTTTTTTAAATTTTAGCAGAACCAATCCAATTGCCGAATGCCCGGAGAGGGAACACGGTCCCACTCCAATGAAGAGATAAAGCGACTCAAGGTAAGGATTTCACTTCATTTCTTAAGTGAAAAAGAGTTAAAAAGCGCTTAGTGTTTCTTCTTTTTCTCGTCTTCTTCGTCTTCTGTTTCCTCCTCCGTGTCGCTCCTCACGTCTTTCGACCCCTGAAGAGAGAAGCCAGGTATCGAAAGGATGTAAACAATTCTTCTAAATTGTACCAGGTGTTGCACATAGTCCCCATACCCCTAACCCCCCCCCCCCCCACCACAGCCTTAAGTGTAAGAGCTAGGAAAAAAAACTCTTATATCATGAGAAAGAGATTTCATTTTCGAATCTAAGCATGTACTTCTCATAATTTGTATGCGCCCTGGCTCTGTCTCTAAGAGCTTTAATACGAGCGGGGTGAGATGAAAAGAGGCGCTTAAAGAGTTCGGTGTCATCTCCCACGTCCCTCAACACCCTGGTGATGTCGCTTTGCAAGACTTCCAGGGAGAATCCATGCTGCTTGCCCTCCATGTGCATGAGAGCCTCAACTCGGTCTTTCAGGATAACCCCAATGTTCTCAGCCACATTCAGATCAAGAGAGTTTCCTGGCCATTCCGCATTTCCAAAAAAAAAAAGGAATCCCTGAGCCTTTCAGCAATTGCCGTGTGATCAAAGCTTTGAAAAATAAGGCTTCATCAGACAGAAGCTGAACGTCTAATGCATAATGCATCCATGAACGGGTAACGAATTCAGCTCTGGCATTATGAGCTCGAAACATAATAGCACGGGTGCGATCATTGAATTTTGGTTTTTCACCATCATAAGACGTCAAGAAAAAAAATTATATGAAATAGATACAAAATTGAACCAGGAATCCAAATATACATCTAATTTTTTCTTAGCTTCTATAGTTTAAGCTGTGGAGGGGGGGGGGGGGGGGGGGGGAAGTTTTCCTAATGGGATATCACGGCTTACTGGCGTGGTGCTTCCAGGATTAAATGATAGAAATGTCTCTTTTTTCTGTTCGAGGGGGGGGGGGGGGAACGGATTTGGAGAATGGGATCGGTGCAGTCGTAATTTTCTCATCGACCGGTGTTGCTGAGATTTTTCCAACTGATTTTTGGCGGTTTTGGACTTTCAGATGAGTGGTCCTCTGTTGTTCTATTAATATGCCAAACTTCCTCTTAGTGCTTGCATGTCCACAGGAACATAATGGAGGGTAACATCCAATGGAAGGTAGGGATTTTGTTATATACGCAGGGAAAGTGGCATCATTTTCATTACTTTGATTTCTATTTGAGCTTAGAGTCGAATATGCGAGTTTTGACATCACTTAGCAAATGTCGAACACTCAACCCAAATCAATCGTCTTTCTCTGAGACGATCATCAAAATAATGCACTCTATGCGGCAGGGCAATGGTGGCCTACTGGCAGAATAAACACACGTCAGTGACCGGTCACGGAGGCATCATCTTCTTCATCTCTCTCCTCTGGGCGCTTCTCTTCCTTCAGTTCTATTGGACCTATTGCATCTGCAGAGTCATCCGTCGAATACTCAGCGACCAGGTATGGATGTCCTCAGGGCGTCATCTGTGTTTCTCCGATTCGTTCTTCGGTCTGTGTGAGTCCGCCCCCCCCCCCCCCCCCCCCCCCCCCCCCCCCTGTGGAGATAGAGGTCAATGCGGTTGGTGGCTCTGTCTCCTAGGGTTTTTCTTGTCGAGTCATTGTTAAGGAAAGGAAACTTTCACACTCACGATTTAGCAGATGAATGCTCTTTCTCTTAATGGAGTCAACGATGAAAACACAGAAAAATGTATCTGATGTTATTACGTATATATACACGTTCTTTTTCCAATGTTATGGGATTGCTGCCTTCACGCATTTCCCCGTTGAACAACACCATATAGACGGTTATGGGTGGTGTTCTATTTTTTTTCCAAAACCGGTGAGAGGTAAGACGAAGGCTTCCCAAACGAAGGTTCAACATTTAACGCATTCGAAAAAACAGCATAAATACTACCCCAGAAAATTGCAATAAGTCGAATGCCCACGAGTCTGTTTGGATGCTCTAGCATCCGAAGCGTTTAATATAGAGCACCGTTATTGTTCACACTGATTCCTTAGTGTACGAGGATTTATCATTCTCATGGGACAAGACCTGTTCCGAAGTACCGTTTCCCTTATTTTCGCTAAAAACTAAGTTTGATGAAAGATGAAAGTGACCTATTGTGTCCTTTGACGCAATCGGTGCCATTTGATAGACATCGACAAGTAAAATTTAAAAAAAGGTTCATAAGCTTGATCCAATTGGTGTATAAGTTCGAGAGTTATAGGTAAAAAAAAACTGTCGTGAAATGAATGAGCTACAGCCATACCAATCTCGAACAAAGAAAGTTTCCAGAAGAGAAGGGCGATGGCGAAACAATCGCCGTTGCTGCGAGTCATTCCCGGGGAGTGCTAGAAGGTGGAAGTTTCCGCATGAGCTGAAACGAGCTCTCCTCCCCGTGGAGATGATTTCCTCTGATGGTGCTTCTCAAAAACCAGACAAGTTTAATTCGGAAAATGCAACTATCACCTAATTCTAGATTGTGGGAAGAATTCCAACTCTCACGGAAGGTTTTTACATTTTTCCTGACTTTTTTTTGTTGAGAAAAGACTTGCGTGGCTCGCATTAGCTTGTGTGGATGCGCATGAGTAAAACGTGGTGCATATTTTGAAATATAATTTATTTCTCTCCAGTTTGCCCTTCGTCCGCATCTAGAAATATACCGGGTGTTGCACATAGATAGTCTTCCCCCCCTCGAACAGAAAAAAGAGACATTTCTATCATTTAATCCTGGAAGCACCACGCCAGTAAGCCGTGATATCCCATTAGGAAAACCCCCCCCCCCCCCGGATTTCTCAAAGAACGCCTAACCGATCCACCCGATCGGCATCCACAGGATCCTTTAAGCCTCTCATCCAACTCGCATTCCCCGCATGAAACGACAGCAGACGACACGAAGGAAAAAAGGAGGGAAAGCCAGCCGGAGCGATGACTTACGGGAAGATGATGAGGGCCGGGTAGAGGATGAGCCTGGAGACGAACCAGATGAGGACGAAGAGGACGAAGGACGCCATCACCAGCGTCTCTCTCTTTAAGTACTTCCATACCTTCGCCGCCTGGTTTCCGATTTAAAAATTCAGTTTCGTTAAATTTTCAAGGATTGATTTTCTGCATACATGCTCTAATGGAATCTCTTTTCCCATTCTCTCTCCGGTATATTCGCCAACTCAAAGCCCAACTCATTTGCCTCGATTCATTCCAGTTAATGTTACAAATTCCCATCCGCATCGACACTCATAACTTCTTTCTAGTCCACACCAAGCCCTCACATACCAGCAGGGGTCCATCGGCCGCATCGTGAAGCAAGATGACGATGGCCCCACACCGCGTCGCCCCGCAGAGGAAAGAGAGACTCAGGAGCCCCAGCGTGAGGATGTGATGGGTGAATTCGATCCAGAAATCTTTTCTCTTCGTGTCGAATCCCTGGGCCACCAGCAGGGAGACGTACAGACCCATTTCCACCAGGTAATACCATCGGACGTCCTTGGGGATTTCCTAAGGGAAAATAATCCACGAAGGTGCAAGGTCGAACGAAATGCATTTTAATCCGTGGAAACCCCCCTAAGATTTCTCATAAAGGAGCTTCTTTGAACGAGTAAGCTTCTGCCAATAATAATCTTGTCACCTCCCTCCCACGGAAGAAAAAACCCAGATGTATCGCATCGGAGTAGATCCTTTGTAACTACTATGAATGCCGGCGATTACGAGGATTCGCGCGGAAAAGAAATGCCAGTAGTGGAAGGAATGGACGAAGTTAGATGCATTCGCAGCGACAGTGTCGGTCGAATTTACGGAGACGCTAAGATTAAAGAATAATTTTAAAAATTCACTCCCAGTCCTCCACTTATTCGATCTCTATGCATGGAACTGTGGGGTTCGGATTTTTTAAATTTTTACTAAGAGGATCGGATATTCTTGCGGATATTTTAGCAATTTTTACGTCGCTCTGTGCGATCCGGACGCGATTCCCCGCGATGAAAATGGTCCCCGACGCCCGGACTCGCTTCCGTCTGCAACGAGAAAGTCTGAGATTTTCATCAAGAAATTAGCAAAATCGAGTCAGGTCCGAACCGACTTGAATTGCTTTAGCTAAAGCGCCGGTGTAACTATGTAAAGTCTATGAATTGAGCTAACTTAAGTCGCCCCTTGCAGACGGATATTTTTTCGTTAGTGGTTTCCCTCCTCAATTTCTGGGTGAAATATGAACTGGTGCCCTCGAATATCCGCGGAAATAGGACTCATATAAATATGGATCTTTAGAGACAGGATGCACCCAAGGGGCCGCAAAAACGCCGCAAGGGGCCGCGGGTTGTGCGTCACCGTTCTAAAGCAAACGCAAATGGGACGTTACGATTTCGAGGGTTCCTTGCATTTATCGCATCCAGACGAAAATTTTGCAATATTTTAGTCCGGGCGACAGAGGACCGTACGTTTGGTCAGAGCACGATCGAGTCTCTTACCCGTTCTCTTTTTTCGGACCTATAGAAATTGCACTTTCTCGTGATTCCCTCTGGGAAATACTTGGGGGCGGGAGCTTCCGGAAAAGCCGGAAAATTGTGGATAAAAAATGCAGGCGAAGGAGTCCCGGAGGCCTTTCTCTTCCTTTCACTTCCTGCTTCTTCCTCCCGATCCCTTCTTCGCCCGACTCGATTCCTTTCTTCGTCGGCGCCGTGGCGACGAAGAACGACCGTGTTCCAAAAACTTGCGTCCGCAGAGGCAAGTTCTTGCCTTCGGTCCGTCGCGACGTGCCGGCATGGAGCCCGATCGGTCGTCGTGCGGCCGTGGAATTTTCGCATCGTTTCGGCAGACGTTATCCGGAGAATCGATGGGCTCACCGCCACCCTATTTGCTCTTTGTTTTTTTTTCTATGCAAATTCTTAAGAGTTTAGGCAGCTCTCTACAAGTGTCGAGTAAATTAGATAAATTTTCCAGGCAGAAGGGAGAAAACGGCCCCCGAAATACCATTCAAACTGAACGGGATTTTTCGCTGCTCAGTTCGCATCAATGAAAAGGAAGTTAAACATTTCCAAGAAAGCACTTTTTGAGGGAGAGGGATTTGCATTCAGGCAAAAAGTGCCGATTTCTGCTTCGGTGGTCTTCCCTCAAATGGCCAATGGGTTTGGCCCAGATTAGCTCAGATACGAGATGAAATTGGTGAAACTTTTTAAGCTCTCTTATTAACCATTCACGTAAATTGGGTTTCATCGAGTCTTATTGAATTTATAAAGGTCTAAAGTCATCATGTCTGACATTTGCCCATTGGCTCTGAAAAAGATCCTTTTATTATTATTTTAAAATTAATTTTGCAAGAAATTAATGTCTCTCAATTTTCCTACATGTACAAAATTCCAACTTGGGACTGCACTGGGATCAAAAGTAACGAACAACGAAGCAGCAATAATCCAGACGGTAAACCACGCCGAGCCGACGTTGGCTGCGGGTGGGGATCGTGGGCCCTCATCGCACTGGGTTGCCCACGCAGATCGACTCTAGGGCCCACATCGACTCTAGTGCAACAGCCAACATTCGTTCTTTCTGTGGGCGAGCCATCCCTCCCCGGCACTCGAACAAAGTTCCCCACGAGTGAATCGAGATGGCGCTAAAATAGCCACGATTTCTGTCGTTTCAGTCGGTGTGAGTTTCCGAGAACTTTTCCTCCAGTACCTCGTCTTTTCCCACGGATAACGCAGTGGAAGGGAACGATGCAGGGGACACACGAAGTCCTCGAAGCAGTTCTTTCCTAACTTTTCACTGGCCAGAGAGACTCCTCGAAATTGTGGAGAGGGGATGCTCAAAAAAAAGGACCCTGACTTAATAGGGTGAGGGAAGTATCTAGCTCCCTCTGAGGGAATTTAGATCCAGGATTAGATAATAAAAAAGGATCATCCCTGACAAGCACTTCCACAGCGGCAAAAGCGCCATATGGCTTTTGGAGCACGTCTCGATCGGGTTCTAATCCCATGTGGAAAGCGAATTCCCCAGATGGAGGCAATCGAGGGAGGCAGCGCTCGCTGGAGGCAACCGAGGGAAACTCGGAGGCGTGGTCCCGGGAAGTCACGTGCAATTAAAAAGCCGTTTCCGTTCCTTTTCGTTTGAAGGTCATGCCACACGTCAGCGTTTAATGTCGGCTCAATGTGGGCTTCCGACGTCGGCTAAACGTGGGTGTTCTGCCTGGGAAAACGACTAAATTCCTTATAGAATGTACTAGAACGATCTGATGGACTGGCTCGTGCAGAAACTTGAGAATGAACCTTTCGATCGAGGTAATCAGATCGATGAACAGTATTTTATAGAGCTGTATAAATATATCATATATTACGCATATTGAAGAGCATGTAATACAACTTGAGATATCAAGCTTTCGCTTGCTACAAACCACATGTACAGGTACGTACGTTCATTTGTTCGTGACTTATTAAAGATCGAAGTTGTAGGAATCTTTTCTGGACACCCTGTCGTAGCAGACACGTGAGCTCATTCCTGCAGCTATTCGTGTTCCCGCTTCTTTGAAGGAAGTGTGTGCATAGAAATAAGAATTGACCGCAGCGTCCGTAAGTGGATCGGGCATAGCCACTCCAAATCGAAACGTCGAGGGAAACTCTTCTTATCCGTTTTCCCGCTGGAAAAATACATGTAACCGATTGGCATCCGCAAGCGTACCGGTACGCACGAACCCGTGTCCTTCCCTTCACCTACGGCGTAGAAAGGCAAAGGCAAAGGCTAAGGCAGCCGGATTCTCCGTCAGATCGTCCAAGAGTTCCTGGATGCGAATGGGTCGAGATCGGTCTAGGCCTCCGCGACCGTCCGAGAGTCAGATACGGGCATCGAGCAGAGAGTGTAACTAGAGACTCCACTCTGCTCGAATCCCATTCATCGACGGGGTCGCAATACAGATGTCACTGTCGATCCTCCATCTATCGTGCGCGCACGGACCACTCCTCCACGGCCGAGCAGCGGACTCGACGAGACGCGCTTGTTACGTTGAGGACTCCCTTTGGGTCGATTCCCGATTCCGCTGCCACGAGGCAAGCCCCACTGTAGTGTATTCGATAACAAGCCACCAGATGTCTCTGTAATAGTTCGACCCTCACCTACCGCACGGGGTGTCACCTCTAGCTACACTCTCTACTCTATGATATAGGCCTGTTAAATCAGTCCCTACAGGGCACGTACCTTCACTGTCGAACTTCGTCTGTACTATGCAATCCAACAACTATTTCTTTTCCCTCCCGCTTCCTTGAAGGAAGAAAGTGTTCGAGAGTGGTATTAGCCTAAGCGCCCATCCGTGGGTTGGGCCAAGGCCTGCGAAGTCAATCCCCCACGAAATGTGTCGCCAGAGCACCCCCTTAGTCGGAGTTTTCCCGTAGTCAGTAATTCAACAAGTATCTGTGTTCTCGTTTCATTGAAGGGGAAAAGGAGAGTGGTTTAAGCCTAAGCATCCATCCGTGGGTTAGGCCTAGGCTTACGAAAGCAGTCCCCCCCCCCAAAAAAAAAAAATGTGCCCCCAGGGCATGTACCTCCAAAATTGGACTTTCTCTAGATGTCAACAATCTGGCAGCTATTCGTGAAACCGAGTTTCAACCTCTTATCATTCTAGAACATGGTTGGAATTAACGTCAGTGAGTCACTCACGATCGTCTATATAATGTATATATGTGATGATGCAGTGAAACATGCAAGACATTTAAAACTCTATGACATCTCGCATGATCGCGAATTTTTCCCCTCGAAAGCTCTCTTCATCCTTTCCCCTCCAACAATTACCCTTTCGAGCTTTCGCATCGTCAGGAGATAAAAAGGGGGGGAATGAACTCACATGGAAGGGATAGCGATCCCAGCAGAGACTTGGTTCCCAGAGCCACTTCTTGTCCCACATGACCCACGTCCCGGCGAGGAAGAGACTCACGTAGAACACGCACTTCACGCTGCGTTCGTACACGGTACAAGCACGTCAGCACGGAATGATCGATCTCTCGTGACTCACCGACGGACTCGACTGCGGACCAGCATTCGCTGAACTTCGTGAGCTTCGTCTGCTTGCACACGGCGATATTCAGGCACGAATCGCGGCGCGGTTCCCCTTTGGCGGACTGCGTCTTCCGCGACGAGGTGTCGGTCAGTCCCGCGGATGTCCCGATCGGCGTGAACACGAACCTGTCGGAAGTCGACAGGCGTTCAAGGTTCTCCGGTGGTGGTTGACGACCTCGAAGATTAAAGAATCGTTCGGATTCTTAAGACGCCCTTTCCTCGCTTGCACTCCGCGTGTCTCATGTACATTCAAAAACGTTTCACGCATAATTTTTTTGGACCACATAAATGAGCCAGTGCGTGCGGACTATCGTGCCTTGGCGAGCTGACTCCTTCTAAGTCTCCATCATGACGTGACTCTCCTTTATGATGAATCAAGAAGAAAACGGACAGTCTCTTGCTGCATTTTTTCCATGTCCTGTGAATAATCTCGCTGTTTCCATGAGGAATCGAAAATATCTGATATGTTATTTGCAAAAAAAATAATCAAAACGACTTGGAAGCTAATGCGAAAATAGGTTACCAGGGGTAAAAGAAGATATGATCCAATATCACAGAAAGTTCGCCGGCCGCCAACTACGCTACTACGCTACGTTACCTTCCGTTATCGGGAACTATCGAGCTAATTTGCATTTTCCACATTCGTTTGTATGGGGACCGAGTTGAAAGTAAGAACCCGTCAGTATTGCTTGCATCTCCTATATTGATCAATTTTCACATTTAGGCTGAATGTCATCTGCTCGGAAAGATCGGATCAGGCAGGCAACGAACATCGGCAACGTACATCTGCATCAGGGTGACTTCGTATTGCATTCACGATTCAGTGACGGAAACACGGAGCCATCGAATACAGAGGAAAACTTTTCCATAAAAAATATTGCGACTGGATTTCCTGTAAAACTGCTCTAAAACATCAAATTCATTATCATTGACCCGGGTTGAAACTAAATGTTTCGAGGGGTTGCCTTCCGAGCAAGGTTGGAGAGGAATTTTTCTCATGAACTTTTCCAACGCGTACTGCAAGTGCGCCAGAATTATTTCGCCTGAAAAAAAATTTGTGAAAGTTGGGAGAGAAATTTTGATAGCATATCGTATTACGTTCATCGACCCAAATTCCGAAGAGGTTTATCTCTGTCGAAACTAATTGCCCATACCATCATGCGCATGAGCGCGATATCCATATTTGGCCGAGCTCAACAATAATTTATTCAACATTTACTTTAAAAATAGGGCTTAAAAAAAGTTGTAGGCAGGTTTAAAGGCGCAAAGGCATTTAAGGAACGAAAGAGGATTACCTTTCCAGGAGGAATCTGACTGCAAGAAATGCCACCGCGATGGGGATGGCAGGGAGGAAGTCCCGGCTCCGCGGGTACGCGAACCCATATTTGGATGGCACGCTCTCCCAGGTCTCGTTGTAGGGCAGCCAGAATCTCTCGCTCCACACTCCCATCTTTCCGGTCTCGAGTGGACCCTCCTTGCAGGACGAGAGACACACAGAGGACTAATCGATCGGAAGAACGGAGATTATTACGATCGAGTTGGAAGGAAATCGAAGGCAAGCGTTGCCACGTCACGGTGATGTCAGCACGATCATGTGCGAGAGAGGAAATAGAAAGGAGTTTCATGCTCACCTTCCTTTCGAATGCGAGGGCAATTAGACGACACCTACGATTGCAAACACGTCAGCGACCGGTTCGGTCGACGATGAGGAAACTACTGCGCAAACCAAACCTGCCACCAATCGACGTCTGAACACGATGGACGATGTCGTCGAAGTCTCCGTCACAAAGGTGATCGAAAACTTTCGGGTCGTTCTGACAACCGAAGAGGGTAGCTGTTGGAATATGACCGCTTCCAAATGGTCGCACATCGAACGGCGTCAAGAAAACTAAGCGACTTTGGCTCGCGTCTAGAAAACCAATATGGCATCCGTGTTTGATCAATTCTCCGCTTCTAGTCGGAATTTTGTGAATTTATTTCTTGCCTAGCTCGATTTGCCGTCACGAGCGAAGGACGAAGAAAGCACGGGTCGTATATTCAGTGCTAGTTGCCAAGCTGAAAGTGGATAAGGTGAAGGGGAATTCGCGCTCATCCTCAGTGATGAAACTTAAATTTTCGGCTACAAGGACGCGCGCTCGCTGCATCTCCGCTGATCATGGAAAAACTCGATTTTTGGGCTTCATTGCCACTCAATCAGAAATTTTATTTTTTTTTGGACTGGCAATGAAGATTTGAAAGAGTAACCTCTTTCAAATGACGGAGTATATGAGAAAAGAGGGCACCATAAGAAATGCATTTCATAAGCGATTCCCCGGTGGAAATTCCCCGCAAGAGGTCTGCAGCATTCTTATTCGCGCGCTTAGGACGAGCAGCTTGGAAGGCGAGAGGCTTCAAGCGAGGAGGAGGAGGATCAATCGATCACTCATTCTCGATCGAGGATCAATCGATCACTCATCCTCGATCGAGGGAGGTAGCTCCGAGGGCGTGGTAGCTTCCTTTCTTTACACCGGCGCAGCACCCAACCAGGTTTTTTATTATTATTTTATTACTCTTGTGCAGGGCCGGCCCTAGCTATTTCGGCGCCCTGTGCAAAGAGACTCCCGAAGCCCCCCCCCAGCCCCCCAGAATGGAGAAGAGGAAATCCCTTGCGTTCAAATTGACGCTGAAACGGAGGGCATTTTCACTTTCTGAAGTAAAACTGAGGGTGGCATCCATTATTGCTTCGTATATTTAGTCACGTTTTTGGCGCCCCGGGGTTAATTTTGCGTCCTGTGCGGGAGCACATGCGACACATGCCTAAGGCCGACCCTGCTCTTGTGTTATTGTAGTTGGCGCAGGTCGAGTGCAGGGTGCACCGCGTTCAACGACGAATCAAGGCGCATCAACAGGTTCATCGGTGATTCCGTAAATAACAAGTTGGGCAAGCCCAGTTCAGTAGTGGGCCTCCTTTCAGTTAAGGAAACCCTCATTTTGTCACCTAATTGAACAAAATGATATCTCTTTCCGGTCTTCGACCATCAAAAGCCTCATTTCTCATTTATATTTGGTAAAAATACCCTTACAAAAAATTTCCCTTGAGGTAAAATTGGGACGGTGAAACTGAGGTAAAAAACCGGTATTTCCCCCGTCCCACAACCTGTCAGAAGACCCTTCAGGTAAAGATTCGGGGAAAAAGCTGTGAAATTCGGACGAACGAGAGAATAACGTTTTGTATGGGTAGACAAATGGTGCACATGAAATGATGATGAGAGTATGGAGGGCTGTGCGTGCTCGGATCCATCCGCCACGAAGGTTGGTATTTTTTTTTAATAATAAAAGGAGCTAAATGAATGGTGGGCCCCGCTGTCAGTGGTGGACCGCCACATGACTCCCGCCCACCATGGTGAGATCCTCCCAACACCAGGGCTGGCAGAGTGCAAAACCCTGGAGAAGCTGTTGTGAACGCCATGGGAAGGTGACCCATGACTCAGGCGTGAGGACGAGTGTGCTTAACGCACGCTCGCCNCCCGCGGAGGGGGAGCGGATCTCGGACAATGAGTTCCCGACCCTCACCCTGAAAGATCTCTCAGTCAGATAGGAGGCTGTCCATCTTAGAAGCTGCAGGGGGATTTTAAAATGTGAGAAAAGTTTATAGATTAGCCCTGCATGCCAAACCTTATCAAAGGCTTTAGTGACATCGAAAAAGAGAGCAAGAAGGTGCTTTTTACCATGGACAGCCACCAGTGCGTCATGATGGAGCCGAACGAGCTGATCGGTAGTGCAGAGATTCCTACGAAAGCCTGTCTGGTTTGGAACTGACAGCTCTTGTGGCTGACACGGCGCCGCGCTCAAAGCCTAGGTCGTACGCGCATGCGCATTGTGATCTACATCCTGAAGGGCTCATAGGTACTCATGGCTTCCCCTCCGTTAGCAAATTTAAAATTCAAAATTTGCAATAAAAATGCCAATTTTGGTGCAAATTCGCCACAAAACGACCTCAGCCTGTACATTGATCATATCTACCCGCTTACTAATTTTCGCATTGATCAGATCAATACTTTTTTAGTTATCGTCGGACAACCAAAGTGTGATACACGGACAGGACGGGACTATAAGTGGTCTCTTTCCTTTCAGGAAAAGAGGCCCACTGAAAAGGGCTCGGTCCAATCGCGAAGTCAAGAGCTAAAGGTAAAAGTATGGGTATTTAAATGAATGAGCTGTCGCCCTGCCATCTGGCGCCTAATCGAATAAGCAGGGTTTGCACAAGAGAATAAAGATGAGGAATGAATCGCCGTCTTTGCGGGGAAGACCTTCCTGGAAAGATCTTCAGGCCTGTGAAGTGCGTTTCTTCCCGTTCGGAGAAGTTTGTACCAAGGTTGAAAATTTGTGTCAAGAAATGGGTTGCTACTTACTCGTGCCTGGGCAGCAGCAATGCACGACTAGTAAGGTTAACTTTCGATGAGGTCGATGGAGGTCGAAGATCATCATCATGTTGATGGCCGTATCGTTTTTTGCTCTTTCGAGAGTATGAACTCTGGATTCGCTAATCGTGGCACCAAGTGCAAATTTTTTTTGGCACTAAGAAAAGATGAGGTGCGTGTGGGTACGTGCGTGAGTGGGTGTGTGCGTTGGTAAAATATAATACGCAATTCGAATGCCAATTTCTTTCACTCCGGTTTGTCCAGACTTTGTCTAAATAAAGTTTTAATACACTGCAGGATATTTTACATTTTAAAATCATTGCATTGATGCCTTTCGGAAACGTATCAGTGGCACGGTTTTGGTTCCTTTCGCATTTTATCATCAATAAGCCACAGATTTTACAGTAACAATCGTCTATGCTAATTTCATTAGGAATAATTTGCGTATCAGGGTGAACACGAAAGGCCGAACGTCTTTCAAATTCTCAAAAGTGAAAATACTGGAGAATGAAGGATACATTTTATAATAACCTAGGGCTTAAGTTTTTTTTAACCAGCTCTTTCACGGGAATTTCGGATCCACTCATGATCGGCTAATCAAATCCTTAAAATGACGAATCTAAAAAAAAGGCTAAAAAAAGGCCCAAGTTGGGATGAGGACAATAGAACTCAAGAAATCGATGCTCTTCCAAGCTTGGGAAACTTCTTCCTGCAATCTACGACTCAGAAAAATAACATGCAAAATGTTATGACGATCGAGAATATCAGATTGAAACATTCGTGAGGTGAACCTAATTGACAAAAGAAACTGGGCAAGCCCGGCCCAGCAGTGGATCCTTTCGTTCAAGAACCCTCATTTTGTCTCCTAATTCGTAAGTAACGCATGAACGTTCTCGAGGACGTCCAACCTGTGTTCGAAGAGGCTTTGGAACGTCCAACGATGAGCAGCCTCTTGGCTGTCAAGGTGTTTCATCATCGACGCATGACGCTTTTAAATTACAATAGATGAAGTTAAAGAGACGTATTCTGTAAGCATAGTTGCACTATCCATCAGGCAGTGACTACGGCGAACAGTTTGCATAATCCATGTCAGGTGGCGTCAAAGTAGCTGCGATTGCGAGTCGGTACCTGATGCAGTTGGAACTAGAGTACCAGTCCAGGCACAGATCTGCCATTCAACTGGTTTCTATACCACCGGAATGAACCTCTTCGCCGCATCCTAACCATCCAACTTTGAAATAAATAATAGCTGTCATTGGTACGACGTATGCCGATATGAGAAGTCCCGGACGACTGGGAAATGTTCATTGTTCGCGCGTCCGTGTCGCGTGGAGATGGGAAGAACTTACGAAGTGTAGGATGCCAGATGGGGCATTTCACGCGTGCGCCTAGCAACCCTGTCTTCGCGGCGACGAGCAGCTCCTCTCTCCCATTCATCATTCATCCCATCCATCCGTCAACTGCTGGAAGGGAAATGGATGTTTGAGTCGGGGACTGGCACCCCGACCCAGGCGGAAAGCTGCGCGTGCGCAGTGAGTCGTGTTGTTCGGTTGCTATGGTTACTGCGGACAGACAGAAGGAAAATAATAATAATAATAAACGTGAAGGAACTGGCGCAATATCTGCCAATACTCCATAGTACCTATGGGAATGGCAGATAATTAGTCCCTAATACTTTCCACACGGTGCCCAATCATTCTCCACCGACACCACTGGGAAAACACTTGAATTCATTTTTTTTTTTAAATTGATCTAAAGAGTTAACCCAGTCTTAGGAGTCTCCAAAAAACCGTCCCAGAGGTAGGACCGAGTACAGTCCATCTCCTTCCTAGTACAGTCCATCTTCCAAGGAGACTTCATGCGAAAAGCCTCAGTTCGCGAGCACGATAGTTGCATATCAGTGCTAACTAAAAGGAAAGCTGTGGGTGGCGTGACTAAGTTCTCGGTCGGAGGGAGATACGAATGTGATGATACGAGAGTTCCTCACTGTTTCTCTTGCGACACGCAATTCCGGAGCAGGATAGGATCGATTGACCTTGATAGAAATATCAGGAAGAGTTCCGATCCTATGAGGGTATTCCATTTCGCACAAAGAACGGGGATTACTTAGTACCCAAACGAGGGAAGGTACTTATTCCCTCATTCAGACTGAGAGGCCGTACTTGGGCTTCATGCAGCGTAAGTGATGGACGATGCTGATTGCTTGTCGGATGAGTCCCGAAAGACGAAGTTCTTCCAACTTTTTCATGTCGCGCATTCAACTCGCGTCCTTGAAGAACGTTCATCGAAGGCAAAATGAGAACGTTTTCCTTTTTATCGCTCCCAGTTTCGAACAATCACACCGCAAACGGAACGTTCCCAAATGAAACGCTGATTCCTTCACCGTCCCGTGCCGCTCCGGCCGCTCGCCTCCGTCGACATCCATCCCCCGCGAAGGCTCGAAGGGAACTGGCTGCTCTGTCGACGCGGCACCGCGCCCAGGGCCTGCTCCGCGTGCTCATGCGCTTTATGGGCCGGATTCTTGAGAGCGAACGGGGACCTTCCTCGTCGTGACCAAATTCTAAATAAAAATTCGCTACAAAAACGCCATGTTTAGTCAAATTTGCCATATAACGAACTCTGCCTGCATCTCGTCCATATCTACCTGTTTACCAATTTTCGCAGTAATCACGCAATATTTTCTAATACGTCCAGTAGAGTCGGATCCCCGTCTCCGACACAGGTACTCGCTCCAAGTACTCCGACACAGGTACTCACTCGCTCCAAGTACTCCGACACGATCCTGGGAAACGAAGCGCATTTCATCGGAAGAGACTCGAACGGGCGTGGCGCCGGTCGACCTCGTGGATTCCGATGCGCGAAGAATGCCTTTCAGATTTAATTTTATATTTAACGTAAATGGTAATGCGACATCCACAGCGGTCGATTCCAAGTACTTCTCACGGTACTTCGAGAGTCCCAAGCTCCAACAGTCTCCTCATTTCTCGAAGAGTCTTCCTTCCCACTCCGTCTGATCTCACCGAACATAACACCATCGGAATCCCCAGAGGATAGCCGAACGAAACGGATCCAGACAGAAGCGAATGAAGATGGACACGACGCCTCTCCCATTCCGTGGGCGAACAATATTCAAGGTCTGGAGCGAAGGCCAAAAAGGCTTCTCCCCCCTCGCCCACGCCTTTTTAAGGGCATATCAGCAGCTGGCGATTCCTCCCTTGTCGGAAAGCAGACCGAACCCGCATCATTCCAGCTCCTTTACACGAACGTAAAAGTACGTAAAAGGTACTGACGAATCGGAAACCTCCGACGGAATCAATCGTTTTTCTCTTCCGACAGTTTCACTCGCCCCGAACGATGGACCTTCCACGAATTTTTCGGAGCCGACGGAACCGATAAGTGAATGCGATCTCATGCCATCGACTTTCCGTCGGAAACGACCGAATCACCATCGCCGACGAAATCGAGGCAAGCTCGAAAAGACGACGGTTTAGCGTCCATTGCCATTTCGCAAAATCCACGCCGAAAATTTATTTCCTCAAATGCTCCATATTTTGCACGTGCCTGTCGGCACCATATAAATTATGCGTACCCATCAGCACGAGTGAATGTGGACATTTTGGCTTAGTTTTTAGACCTAGCAGCCCTCAATTCCTTCATTTTTTCAAATATTTCTTAACAGGACATCATCGAAGATGAATAAAACTGCTGTACGTATCTCGTGTCATATTTATCTATTCGACCTACGCACACTAATAATTGCTGACAAAAACAGGTGTCCAAAAATAGAAACTGCGTGAATATCAACACAAATCCATTCGAACAGCTATTATTGGAAAAGCATATTCATGATATTTTATTTTAGGGCATGGGCATCAAACTATGATAAGCGGCCTCCCATCGAAACCATTCAAGCGGTTTCTCGGCCACCCCAACGTTCGCCTTGCAATTTTCAAGAAGAAAATCTCCTCAACCCGCCCACAACCTGTTACCATCATACGACACAGGAGTGCAACGAACTCAGACACCGCCCGAGACCGTCGACACCCTGCCGACGACCCCGAGCCTGGATCCCGACCGACCGGCGGAGGACGAGGAGCGGGAAGAGGACGACCCGGCAGAGGAAGCAGACGACGGTGAAGACCGCGAAGAGGGCGATGGAGCAGGTCTGGTTCCGCAGGTATTTTGTTGCCTGGAAGGGAGGCAGGTCCGTCGACGTCAGTGGGGCGGTTTTGCGGGGGCGTGGAGGGGGGGGGGGAGAGAGAGAGGTCGGATAGAGATGCGATACAAAGGCTTCTTGTTTTACGAGTATTTATTTTGACGATCTGGTAAACCAATATGAACAGGGTGGCCCGAAAAAGGGCACTCTTTTCAACGTACATTTTCGGTGTGATGCTTTCAAGGATGTTTTTTTCTGGTTGAATGTAACGGGAAGAAGGAAGATTCAGCTACAAAATACTTTTCTCAGACTGGAAATATCATAAAGGATGACCTAGAAAAACAAATTGAATATCGGTTACTAAACATCGGCGCTGCGCTCACGCACACGGCAGGATGCACGTCGACGCACACGGCAGGACGCACGTCCAATCATCCTCGCCTAAGGTCAGCGTTTCCCTTCCTCTTCGCGTGAACGGAGGGACGTCGAGTGGACGCTGGGTCGGGTTGGTGGGCGCAACGCCGATTTTTGGCTACCGAAATTCAACCGATTTTTTTTCTGGGTCTTCTTTCGAGATATTTCGAGTCTGAAAAAAAGTATTTTGTACCTGAATCTTTCTTCCTTCCATTACATGCAACCAGAAAAAAAAAATACTTGAAAGCATTTCGCCAAAAATGCGCGCTGAAAAGAGTGCCCTTTTTTTTGGGCCACCCTGTATGTTTATATGGTTACGATCATGCGATTTCCAGCAGACTTTGAAAACCCTGCAGAGAGAGAACAATTTTTGAGATAGTTCGAAATCCTTCACGTGAATCCCACGAATCGCGAATATTAGTTACCTGGCGCATTTCTTCGCTGTACCGATTCGGCTTCGAGTCGACATCCGACGAAGACGGATCCTCTCGAGCAGGCTTCGTGTCGATTCGAGTTGAAGCCTCCCTTCCTCTTGCCATTCCGTTCTGCAACTGCAAAAATTGAAAAATCTTTCGAGACTGGAAACTTCGCGAAGCCTTAGGAATTTCTCGGAAATTACTTCCCATGGGAGAAAAGTGCCTTTTACCCTAAATAAACTTTTCAGACATTGCACTTCCTTTCGTTTCATCATTGATTCTTTCGTCCTCGACACGACTCAATATTTCAGCATTTTGAAACTACTAAACAGAATACTGGAACGCTTCCTACCAGCCTCGCGAGGATTCCCCAGATAAAATGCAAATAAATCAAAAATCGTCTACGCGGAAATGACTTCTGGCCGGAATTCGCCCATCGCGTGATGGCGCTGCAGAGGATGCCTCCTGCCTCCAGGGGCGTCGCGGCGGGTCCGTCCTCATGAGGCTGCGCGATTCCGCCGATGGGTTCCTCCTGGTCAGTGGGGTTCCCCGGGGTGGGGGGGGGGGGGGGGGGGGGGGGGGGGGGGGGCGGAACTCTCCCCCTCTCCTCCTCCTCACAAGGGAAAAAAAAAAATTTCCATGGAATTCCGAAGAGTCACGATCACGAGGCAGTTGAGTAAATGAGAACTCATCATGAAAGGAGAAATCCGGGTGCACGAGCTAAAAAAAAAAGAACCTTCTGCTGAAGTTTCACGTGATGGGCTTGTATGGGTGTGGTTCAAGGTACTGGATAAAATTATCAAGTTATCGAGGGTCGCAATACTCACTCATGTATATCGATTATCTGGTGTGCAGTTCTGCTCGCACGGCCGACAAAACTCGAAACGTGACCCGAGCAACGCAGAAGCCCCGCGACGCCCGCGACTCTCGTCCCCCGACCGCGGAGAACCGGTTCCGGACCTTGCACGGATCGCGGACATCCCCTTCGAGACTCTGCGACCCGTCTGTCGTCGTCTGCATCCCCTTCCCGCCGTGGTCGAATTTCATCGATTCGAAAACGTGGCATCCCTTCGCGAAACGCTCCTCGAGCGGTACCGAAACCTTCGAGGAACGTTCTACCGGCGATTCCAGTGTTTCAAATTTGGACGGCGGAACATCCCTGCTCCCCTGCCTCCTTTCTCTCTTCGATCTTCCCCCGGTCCGAGTTCCTCGCCATCGGAACGGCGTCGAGTCGCCCGTTCTCGTTTTTTCCGTCGCGAGAGGGGATTCTTTCCCCGCTCCGGAGTCACGCGGCTCGCGAAGATCCTCTGTCGACGATTCTTCTTTGACGTGCGTTCGGGCGGATCCGTTAGGGAAAAAATCAACGCCGTGTCCTGCCTCATCGAGCATCCTCATCGCTCATCCACGAGCGCCTGATATTTCAAAACTCCTTTGAGCGCATTCTCACTTTTTTCCCACCGTTTTTCAGCTACTTGGGACGAACTGGAGCGTAGGATCTTCCCGTCTATAGTCGCCAAATAGCGACTTCGACGACCGAAACGCCATCATCGACAACGGCTGCACTTCGCGAAGAGACCGGAAGAGACCGGCCCTCGACCGGAAGGGTCACAGAATACCCAAAACGGCAGGGAAAAGAGGCCGCCGAAGCTCCACCGGTGTGAATTCGATCCGCCACGCCTTGCACCTCGCGAACACGGACCACAGCGACGTTTAAAGAAAAACACACACGCTTAATGACCAGAAATAAAATGGGTTAAATATGGTTTCCAGGGCATATTCAACTCTCCTTGCACAAAGGTGCGTCCTTGCCTTAAAAAAATTGACGTTTCCTGGTCATTCCGATACGCCGCTGGGAGTGAAGGAGCCACATGCTTAATTCCTTACTTCCATCTAGCAATATAGACATATTCTAAAAGGTCTCGAGTGGGAATCACCGAAAAAAACTTGAATTTCCAACCGATTTAAAAAAAATCATATTTGGCGAAGACTCTGGCATCCCTATCTAGTGCAAAACGACCAGCGTGTCAAGTTTCAGCTCCGTATGGAAAATACTAAATACTATACCCTCTGCATAAATAATTCTCGCGTCTCGAATGCCGAAAGCCCGAGTCTTTGCCAGGACGATGGGTTTCTCAAGCGCTCAAGGCAGGTTTTTCCTCCCACCCGAACGGCAAAAAGAAGTCAAGATCGGTATATTGGTTAATTATTGAGGATCTGGGATTCGTATCGAGCTCTCGTCGAACTATTGCCCTTGGTCAAAATTTCATCCGATTGGAACATTTTGAATGCACGGAGGACCTGCATCGCACGGACGAATATCGAGAATCCAACGTCGATCCGAGCCTGGGAATTCAATGTCGATGATCGACGACGAACGTCTGTCGTCGTTTCCCATCGAGGTCGATCGGAACGGCGGAGTTATATTCTGAATCTTTCATCTCTGGGAGCTTTCAAGCTCCCAGGGATGCAAATAAATAAAATGTCGTCCCATCGAGCACGCGTGACTGAACATCCGACACGAATGATTTTAATCCATTGACTCTTGCAGAGTGACACCGACGTCTGCAGTCTTTGAGATCCCAATTATTAATAGCTTCAATTTAGAGGGTTTTCGTCAGAAGCCGGGAACTCGAGCGAGCAGGAAACAATGCACGAAAAGGCACTCGAGCCATTCGACAGAGGGAATTCCCTCGAGCCCGCAATTCGCAACATTTTTTTTTTACGCTTTGATGTCAAAAGCAAACCTTCCTCAGAATGAAGTTCCTCGACAGGAAGACACACTTTTGCAGGAGGAATCCGGCGGCGAGAAAGCCGAAGGCGATGGGGATGGTGGATGGCGATGGGGATGGCAGGGAGGTAATGCCGGCTGCATAATTTGAAACCTTACTCCTGTTCGAACACTGGGACCGGAACAGCCAATCAAACTCCACCATGGTGTCATGGTAGGAACATGGCTACCCCCGTAGCCGCTGCAAGTTCA